>MJUU01053076.1:30555-48597 GCA_002080025.1 Modiolus philippinarum | reverse complement strand
AACTTCTTCATATGCAGATAAAGTTAGACAGCGACCCTCTTTATCGCATATGGAGACACAAACAATTTTGACTTGGCCATATGACAAAGAGAACCCCCAAAAGTTGACTGTTAAAACAGTTCCTAAAGAAAAAATTGTAACCCCAACTAAATTTAAACAAAAAACAGTTAATACAGCAACCCAGTCAACACAACCTTCAACTTCTACTAAAGCACAATCGTCTCCAAAGCAAACGAAAAGTAAACATTCTTCTCATTTATCTAAATCAGCAGAACGTTCATCATCTGCTGATAAAATCAAATCAAAAAAGGCACAGAATCAAAGACAGAGCAAACATGAAAAATCATCTATTTGCACATCTCATCAATAGACGAAGACACTGGCACATCTAAAACATCCGGTCCACGCCAAAAACTGTGGTGGAATGTTAGCATTTGGGGACCATTAGATTCCACATGGATACATCCGAACCGGATAACAACATCGAAAGTGAACGACCACACAGTAGGTCTTCGTCTGTAAGTGGTCCATATTCTCGTCATCCCTCGGTTTCCCGAAGGGAATTATCTTACCAATACGACTAAAATGAACAATATAATTCAATGGAATTACCGAGGTTTTAAGATTAATTTTATTGAAATTACTTTATTAATTAAAGCTTTTAATCCAGCGGCATTTTGTCTTCAGGAAACGCACCTGAAGATAAGTGATACGTTAAATGTAAAGAACTACTCCCTCTACAGCACTTATGTACCTGAGAATGAACGAGCTGCTGGNACCGATCTTCAGGCTGTTGCAGTGAGAATTTCTTTAGATAAAACGATCACATTATGCTCTGTATATTTACCACCAAATTTCAACCCCAGTCTGAGTCAACTTAAAAACTTGACAGACCAACTGCCCTCCCCATATATAATAATGGGCGATTTCAATGCGCACAATCCATTGTGGGCAGTTCTGCTTTGAATGACAGAAGTCAAAAGATTGAAGACATGATGTCGCAAGAAAGTTTATGTATCTTTAATGACGGTTCAAACACCTATTTACATCATGGAAATGGGGCTTACTTAGCTATAGACCTAACTATAACTGACCCATCTCTACTGTTGGACTTCTCCTGGAAAGTACACGACGACTTATGTAGTAGTGATCACTTTCGAATCATTCTTCAACATCTTTATTCTACTACCGGAGAAAAGCCACAGCGCTTTAAATTTGATAAAGCTGATTGGTCACTCTATGAAAATTTATGCAGAGAAGAATTGAAAGCTGAATTGTTTGAAGATGTTCTTGATCCCTTAAGTCTTTTCAGTGAAAAAATACTTTACATTGCAGATAAATATATACCGAAAACCTCGGCAAACCCAAAACGTCCTGGGAAACCCTGGTATAACGATGACTGTGATGATGCTCTGCAAAATCGTAAAAAGGCAGAGCAACTTTTCAATAAACATTCAACGACGGACAATCTTGGTAATTTTCGCGTTTTTCGTGCAAAAGCTCGAAGAACCTTTAAACAAAGAAGACGGACTTCTTGGCGCAACTTCGTCTCTAAATTACATTGCCACACCCCTATCAACAAACTATGGTATATGGTACAAAAATCAAAGGTAAAAATAGGAAAGCTAATGTCCATCACATCAAAAACGGACAAGATATTTTGACATCTGAAAAAGATATTGCAAATAAAATTGGAGAAACTTTTTAGAAACATTCTTCTTCTAAAAAATCTAGGACACACATTCCAGAGAATTGAAGAAACAAAAGGAACGAAACAAACTTAACTTTAAATCTAACAATACAGAGGAATACAACCGATTGTTTTCGATGGATGAACTGAAACAATCTTTGGATAAGGCAAATGACACGGCATGTGGCCCTGACGATATCCATTATCAACTCCTCGGACATCTTCTTACAACTCTGGAAATAAAGTTAAACCTCTTTAATAACATTTTGGAAACAGGGAATCTACCACCTATGTGGAAACAATAGTACCTATTCCAAAACCGGGTAAAAATCATTCCCAACCATCTCATTACAGACCACTAGCATTAACTAATTGTGTCTGTAAGACAATTGAACGGATGATAAACAACCGTCTTGTTTGGCATCTCGAATCGAACGGTCTTCTATCGAACATCCAAAATGGATTTCGACAAGGTCGCACCACATTAAGACCGTCTAGTTCGATTTGAAACATTCATTCGAAATGCATTTTTAAGGAAAGAACATGCTGTATCTATCTTTTTCCTTGAACTTTTCCTGCTCCTTGACATGACAAAAGGAATGAAAGAGACGAAATACAAGAAATGTTTAACAGATTCAAGAAAAAATATGTTTTCAGTACTTATGTCAGTCCGCAACCAAATCTCTATTTTCCATGTCAGACTTTGGATAAAACATAACTTCTCCATCTTTGGCAGCAAGAACATTTCCTTATTGTGTTGTTTATGAATTACTTGATGTTCAACTTTTCTTAATTCTGAACCTTTGTTGACGATTTTTTAAAAATTTGCTCTTTTTTCGGGCCGTATTACCTCCTTGAGAATTCTACAGAAACCCTTGAAACCACTTACGTCGTCCTTGGATACCACTATAATATATGCGTCATTGTCTGTAGCACAGTAGCTAAGTCAGTCCGTATTCTGCGAGTATCGTATACATTATACAATCCATATTTTGTTAATATTTATCAATTATGGACTTTTTACGAAGTATGGACCTGTTAGGTATATATTCCTTACAGGTCCATATTTAACATATTGACAGAGTCAAAAGTCCATCATTGTTATATTATATATGTATTTTTCATGGTATCTCCTTACATATTTGTGGGGACAGAGTTTGCGAATACACTGGAAGTTAACACGAAATAGAAGCTCTGCTATGTTACAAGGCGGAAATGGATCTCAACACTAAACAGGGTGGGATAGCTTCATGAAAGCTAATTGGATACATATATGCCGCCGCATGTCTTATTTGCAAGTAAAAAACAACAAGCAACGTCTTTTCAATTTAATATCACAACACCGTATTCAAGTCAAATGTACCATGAATACTGTGTGACAACTGTTACATGTATATAATTTTTTACTGAGTTCAGCGGTTGTTCTGCAAAACATGACTTCATATCACGATCACCCTTTGATCTTAATTATATGAAAAGCGTCTTGCATTTTTTTTATATTTTGTAAAAGCTTTCTATGTGAAAAACAATGAATTGAAAGTACAACCGGATCTAAGTTTGGAACTGTAGCATCATTATATTTATCTAATAGACACAATGTAAATGAACTAGAAATAGAAACATAGCGTCGATATTTAACGTCGGTATACCTAAAAATAGAAACATAGCGTCAATATACCTATAAATAGAAACAAAGCTGAAAATACACTAAATATTCTTAAAATCACGTGACCGGATCAACCAATGAAATCAATGGGAACCTCCACCATATGTAATATTTTAATATATATTCGTAATGAGTGGTCCATGTTTTGTAAATTCAATTTATTTTTACTAGGTACTGGGATGAAAATTTCTTTCACTTCACGACCTTGAAATAGCAATGACTATCGAGGTGCTACCGGCCACTACCTCAATTGAAGGGTAAGTTTGGCGCGCCATAAAACCGGTGTAGCCCTCTTTTTTTGAAATACATGTACTAAATCAGAACCATTGCAGTTGACAGTGTTTCCGCTGGTTTTGCACCTCCTTTGTCTGTTGCATATTGGGATTTCGTCTTTTCAAATTCTGTTTTGTAATTTTGCTTTCCCCCTCATTGCATAATTCTTACGTGAACTGTCTGGCGAAACGTACGAATTAAACTGTAAAGTGAATGGACGGTAAATTTAGAACGAGTACTATATATCCAGAATGCTTCAACGTATGAAAACTTTATTTCGCTTCTGATATTGTGTTGTTCTATATATTACACAACTTATTTTAAGTGTGTAGGAATAAAAAAAAATTGGAGAAGACGCAACAGTTTGATAATGAAAGTCACAAAAGTGTATTTTGTTCTCTTTCGAATAGGTAGGAGCATAATGGGGTCTCCTAACTAACGATATCATACAAGTTGGAACATAAGATTGATGATAAACAGGATAACAACAAAAAATAATTGAGGGATGAGTAAAACGTATAACAAAGAGAACAAGCATACTTTGTGAAATGCGACTCAGAATCACAGAAAAAATACACGTAAGAAGAAGTGATTAAAATTGTAGAGTTTCAGATAGACAATCTATTTGTCCAGTTGGAGGAAGAGTTTCTGATAGACAATCTATTTGTCCAGTTGGAGGATTTGTTTTTCAACAGACCATCGGAATTCCAATAGGCACAAACTGTGCACCTCTTTTAGCCTATCTGTTTCTCCACTCTTATGAGGCAGAAATCATTGCTTTTTCAAAATAAAGGCAAAAAAAACTGGCCGAGTCCTTTAATTTCAGCCTTCGTTATATAGATATTTTATCACTAAACAACCCTCGCTTTGATGATTTTCCAAAAGACCTTGAAATTAAGGATACTATCGATACTTACACATCGGCCTCTTTACTTGACCTTCATCTTGAAATTGACAACAGATGTAAATTACAAAACAGGTTGTATGTAGCTTTTTTTAAACTTTAACACAAATACTTTGGACTCCAGCACTAAGGCCCGGGCTCATAGAGAGATACAGGGCCATATTGTTCTAAATTAATTCATTTATTTTCTCCTATACATCTTTGTATTCGCGCAGATGCAATTAAATTTTGTTCTGTCATCGACTTCATCGTAGATGTTTTATTCAAAGACCACAATAAAATTCCATCAATTCAAAAGTTATTGCATTTGACATTTTTCTAACAAGTCGTTCCTATCAAAACATCTTTCGTATGCAATGTTGTGTTGAGGACCCCCACTACCTACTAGAATTGAAAAAAAAAACACTCAGTTAAATGGTCGCGAATCATTCTTTCTGTTACAATCAAAAACTTTTACATCCAATAACAACATAACTGAGTATCGTTACTTAAATCGTGGTAATCTTATTTTTGCCAAGTGCTTATATCCATTTAAAAATATCATTTTAACAGTAGGAATATCTGAATACAATAGAAATTTGCCTTCAAATAGTTCGGAAGAATTCTTTTGCCATAAATTTATTTTTTCTTGAAAAGTTGTGGTAAAAAGTCGAAAAAGTTTAGCATTTTCTTTATTCGTCCATTGCGTGAAAGGGAGTGTAATGTTTAGTTCTAAAATGTACGTGGCACCTGTGGAACTAACAATGATTTTATCTTAACCATAATCTTCTCTTGATTTCACAAAGTTAACTCTTTATTTTTTCCCCGGGGTACTAATTAAACCAACATCCCACTTCAATGAAACATACAATTTGTATAATTGACAACATGAAAATTTAATTTGTTGTGATTATCGAATGAATGTTAAATGAACCGGTTTATTTTTATGACAGCTTCAAATTTTGGGCTTTCTTTTCTTTTCGCAAGCTTCACGGCCATTTTTTTTCATTGTTGCACTTTCCAGTCTGTCGAGTAAAATATCCCCCCCGAAGTTGTTCCCAATCTATAATAGTTCTTTCCAAATTTAACGTAAACATAGTCTTAAAAAATACATACCACAAGATCAGGCATAACGGAAATGAATTCTGCCCTTTCATTTTTTGTGATATTTTTTTTTTTGTATCATCGAATGTGTCAATATTGCTCCCTGCCATTGTTCTAATGACTTACAAATTTTTATTACTGCACGCTTATCGGTCATTGAATTTTTACATTTCAATGCTAAATAGTATTGAAATTTAACTTCTGATTCATTTTATCCATAATCAAATGTACTTTACTATGCAATTGGCTTAGTTCACCATTTAGGCTTTATTTTTTGTTTAACCGATGTGTGTAGTGCATACTTCTGGTATAAATCTTGTTCTGCCCCGCCCGTATAATATTTTATAGCAATCATTTCTGAAATTTTTCGACACTTGTGTCATTTTGTAGTGAAAGTTTGTCAAATTGATGCAGGAGATCATGACTGGATTATTTATTCCTATAATGCTGGGATAAAGTATACATGTATTTTGTTTTAAGATTCTTAAGAATTCTGTTTTAAGATAGAATTTTATCATTTGATTCTTTATTTAAAAAGTGAAGTCCAACATGTTTCAATCTGTTCTGTGTTGCAAATAATCCTCTCTGACAAGATAGAATTTTGGAAATATGAATGAAGTTATATAGTACTAAATATAATATAAATCATGACTGGTATAAATCAGAAGTACAGACTGACAATATATCAAAAGGCCTAAATAACAAATTAGCTTGTATACCACATACTAGTCTTTCCTAACTTCAATTCTATATTTTTCTTCACTACATTTTACACATTGTAACTGTATTCACATAATTTTGGGACTGAACCAAATTTTAAGATATTCTTGTTATTTGGTATATTTCCTGAAATTTTGATGAATTTACTAAACAATCTTTTCTCACTGGGATCACAAACTGCGTAGGTATGAGGAACACATAAATTTAGTTACCAATTTGGACATATCTTCATATTGATGCTTTCAATTCCACTTAGTTGATTCCTTCAGATATTCCAAATTTTGCAACATTTTTTTTCTACACTTACAAAAACAGGAAAACAGCAAACACCTACAATGGCCAGGAACTACAATCACATGCCACAATTTACAAGCAAACTGCCTTTTCTTACAAATTAGCAAAATCAACTTTTTACAATGTGACATAGTTTTGTAGCCATTTCTCCCTTTTCAAGTGGAAATCAAAACTCGTTGTCTCGGTTCTCCCCTCCTTATTTTTTTTTTCTTCTTTTACTTTTATTTGTTTAAAGCGCATGAAATTCAAGTAAATCACAATGAATGATTACTTAAAGCTCTCTTCTTCCACCGTTGAAAGATAAATTGAGGACTAGGGGAGCATCAACAAGAACACGAAATGCTGATTTTATGAAAAAGTAGCTCACAGTGAGTGAACAATCACTGTAAAATACGTCATTGTACGTCCTTTATTTGACTGCTCGATGTCTTTCATGAATCTCAACCTTTTTCACTGTCTATTACATGTAACTGCTTTGTGATCACCGTCGTCTCAAACTTTGGTTCATTCCAAATTTCTGAAACTGAAGATACTGGAATGACAATGCATCCAGCGAATCTATGAAGCACTTTTCGTTTCACTAAACAGGTAATTTAAGAAATTAAAAATCCATTTGCTGTGGCCCTATAACAATCTGTTTATGCACTTTTGTAATCGATATAGTTTCTTAAATTGGATTAAGCAAATTAAATCGATTTTTGAATCAAGTGAAAAGGCCTAATAACAATCCATTTATGCACTTGTGTCAACAATAGTTTCTAAAATTGGATTAAGCAAACTAAATTGCTGTATGAATCAAGTGAAACCTTTGATGAAGGTCAGTATTGAGCATTTGAAATCCTTTCACTAATTCAATCACTCTTTCACCAGGAATTCTCTAGAGGCAACACGCCAATTAAGAACAACCTCAAATGGATCTAAATGGCTTTGTGCTTTCAGAAATGTAGGAGCAGAGACTTAAACATTTTGATTTGCAAACAGGTCTTGCGCCAGTTTACCTCTACCGGCCATAATACAATATCCAGTGTCAAATTTATTTGGCTGACGTGGATCTGATCTCTCTTTAAGCTGTCTGTCTGATGCAGATCCTCCGTAAAGACAAACTAGAGACAAATGAAATGGCGCCGTTTTGTGTGGTGTCAACCATAGCTTTTAGAGTGTTTGTATGAGGACCAGTTAGAAGACTGGGACTCCAAATCGAAGGTGTTCTGTAGCCTCCAGCTTTTTTTTTTTTGCTTTTTTTTTTCTTTTTTTTTGAAACCTGCAGGCATATATTGTTTTATGACATCCACAGATGGCTTAAACTGACCTTCCAATTCTTTAAATTGTAAAAAAAAAAGAAGATTAACCCATGTTGTTATAAATTTGGAAAATGCAGATTCTAAAAAAAATATACAATTAAATATGTCCTGCTTGGCCTGTTACATTATAGTGATTTGCAGATGATAATTTGAAGGTAATATTCAGCATTTGTAATTAAGGTCTTTTACTACAGACATGATGATCCTCTGGAAGTAATAATAAGCATTTGTAATTATGGTCATGTACTACATTAGAAATTGAAAGTGTTCGTTGTTGTTTGAATGATACCATTTTGTTGCAGCGGAAGTGTTCAATGGAATAAGTACCCAGTGTTTTGAGTGAACACTGAACAAATTTATCTGAATGATCAACTGATTTTCTTAGTGTGTCCGATGTTGCCATTGTCCATGGATTGTTCGTTCTTTTGATCGTCGGTTCGGTTCTCACTTACTTTATGTCTCCATTAGATATTGAAGCTCCATCTTGTTCATTAAATGTTACCCCCTGAACCTTTATGACACTATGTAATTCTGTTATGTTCAATCCGTTATTTTTGTTTATCGGCAATATGTACTGATATTGTCAGTATCTCCCTACTGACCTGATAATAGAACATATCAGGCAATGACGTCACGAATATGACGCAATGACACCTATTACGTTGACGATAAAAACAATAATGGTAGTTTTGATCTAGATGTTTCATCACACGTTTTATCATCACGATTAAATTCAAATACAGAAGGCACAACATTAAGCTTCAACAAACATATTTCACCTGCGGGACACAAACAAAAAAGCATCAGATAATTTTACACATGCATGTGGATGGACAACAGAATAGATATTCATTTGAAGGGTGTTTGGCACAGACCAGGTCATGCTTTCCCTTCTCGACCAGGTTGTTCAACTTAGGTTAAATCTTAACCGAGTAGTAAATAATGTAAAAATTGGTTAAAACTACACAGTCGGTTATATTCCGTTACGTATCTTGTTGAACATTACCAGCGGTTAAAATGACTGAACCCTTGTTACCCAGGCTAAATTTAACCGAGGTAAAAACCATCATTAAAATTTAAACGAAGGGTTGAATGGTGTTTATACGAGTGGTATTCATATCCAAATATAGAAACAAGAAATTGGAAATAGGATTTCCATTAAGCTTAACAGAAGGTATTTATTGTTCCGGTTAGGAAGGCTAGATTTTTCAAGGGCGATTGATCAAATAAATCAAACCTTATGTTGGAAAATTCCCTACATTTTTTTTCAAAACAACGCGATTCAGGGACTGGTACGTCACTATAGTTTGACTTGTTCTGTATGTTGCATTTCTGTTTTGAACAATAGATTAGAAAAATCTAATGCGAAATAAAAAAAAATATATGAAACAATCAGAAATTAACTATTGATAAAAATAAAAATGTAAAAAATAACAACTAACAATATGACCTCCAGTTCAACACTGCATCTTTCATTTTAAATTTTCGAATTTCTTTTATTCGTGTTCAGGTCATTGCTTCCTGAAGGGACACGGTCAACTATGTTTCCACGTTAGCAAAGCGAAGAGAAATAAAAAAATTATTGCGCCAGGGTTATGTTTAACTGGGGGTTACACTATTTTACTATGGGTTACAAAACCAAGGGTTTCAATATGGTTGAGCCCGGCATCTGAATCCGTTTTCAGGGGCTTCGGCTAAAGAGCTGCGGGGCGTGTCCCCAGGTGGTAGATAGGTGAATGCCCTGTCTATGCGGGGTAGTCAGGTCATAATACGGAAAGCCTGACTACGAACCATTGTAGCCAAACTGTGTGGAGAAACGCCACGCTCCATGCAGTATGAAGAACCCTTCTTTATTTCTCTAAAGAGAGCAGACGCACTGGGTGTCGTATGGAAGACTAAATTTCCTGCCCCTACCCATTTCACCCCTTTTCCAGTGGCAATCAAAAGTCGTTGTCCCTTCCACCTTTTTTTCTTTCTCCTTTTACTGACAATTTACTTGTTCTCGTCCTGATATAGCTGAAATATTGCTCATTGGACGTTAAAATCTAACTAATCAATCAATCAATATGGTTGAGCAAAGGATATTTAACACTGAATCTTGTTACCACGGGTAAAATATTTATCAACAGTTCAATTTTAACCTTGTTATTTTTTAACTGAGAGTTGAACAACTGAGTCCAGGAATACATGCAGATGTTTCTCTGTCTTGCAGGGGCCAAAAACTAAAGGAATTATCATGAGAAGGTAACATATAACTAAATACCGAAGACACTGTAAATTTAGTTTCTACATATGCGTATTTTGACAACTTATGTCTCCTCAGATGAGATTAAATCTAAATGTTTTGAAGACCATAAACTCAAAGATATTTAAAAACTGATAGAGATAAAATAACCAATATGATCTAAAGGACAGAGCTTTGCATGCAGCAGATAATCCTTAGTTTTGAACAAAATTTACAAAAACATAGATATTTTGAGGTTCCAAATAGAATCGGCTTTCGGGTCAGCACCGAAGTACTGACTACTGGACTGTTGACCACCCTCGTTGACAAACAGTCCACCAGCAGTGACATCGACCGATTGGAAACACAATTAAATACCGAATATTTTATGAAGGAATATATGGAGTAAATGTACATGGGACCACACCACACATGTTAACTCCAACTGCAATAATTTTCCATTTCGGAAAATAATTCCTCATCAGCAGCACTAGAACCCAGACATAGAAAATCCATAATTCAAAACAAAAATGTTTAAAATGCATAAAAGCGACCGAAATCCGAATACTCCGAAGTCATATGAGAAATAGATACTAATATATATATAGTATTGTCCAGGACCCGGTTGTTCATCAAAAGGCTAAAATTTCAAACATCATTACATATGCTTAAATTTGAACAGTAAGTTAAATTAAGTTTCACATGCCTTGGTTAAATTTTAAAAATTAACCTCACCCCGAAGAGGTAGATTAAACTTTTAATATACAAAATAGCAGCTAGACAGTTGATTTTTTTTCCTTTTGTGTATCCTTATATGAGGGTAAAACGAAAGGAAAAAGATTTAAGACCAAATATTCTGCTAAATATGATTGACACTGAGATGAGAGTAAGACATAGATTTAGCCACACTGGTTTTTATACATAGAAGGTCTAGTTGGAGATGAATTGAGACACGGAATACAGAAGAAAACAAACCTCTCCGTTGAAGAGCAAATTTGTATTGCTCTCAGGATTTATGCAAGTGGGTCATTTCTGCAGGTAATGGGATACATTCTTTGTTACAAATGTGCGGTGTCCAGGGCAGATGAAAGTGTCACCATTACCCTACTCAAAGAAAGACCAGTTCATAAATTTGCTAAGCACACAAGAAAGTTGACGAAATAAAAGCCTGGTGTTTTACTGCTTACTTTCCACACGTGGTTTGTGTTGATGGTACACAAATTAGAATTCAGCGAGTTAGGAGCATTGACCGCTATATATTAATCGGGAAATGACCCTAGTAATTATGTACAGACTGATGTGATAACTAACGTAACTTTTTGTATAAATGAAAATTGTTCAATAACAATACGAATAACCATTTATCATGGATAGAATATTACATTATACTGAAGTTATTGATCAAATAATGGAAATGAAAATTATAAAGCTAATGCGAGAAAAGTTTTTGGCCAATACTGTCAAAAGCTTAAAAATATCACTTTGTTCAAGATGGCTGGATTTAAATTCGGTTTACGAATTTCTTCGATCACGATCACGCTATGTATGAACGTTCTACATTGGTGTTATTTATAATATAGCCATCTATTGGCGTTAAAAGTTTTGTTACAATACGAAGTTTCGCGCGTCACACACCCCTTCTTTTGAAATGCCTGAACAAAGTCAGGACCATTGCAATTGACAAATTATCAGTTGGACCTGCTTTGTCTTTCTGACAATTATGTTCGGAAATTTTGTTATTCCGTTCTTGTACTTATAAATAGTAATTCTTATTTTTGCCTATAACTCAGGCTGATTTGAAAACCCACTGTTACAGCCATCAATTAAAATTGATATGATAATTTCCATATTTATTAGCCGAGTTGCAACGAAGTTGAACTCGGCTATTGGTTTGGTGGTGCGGGCGGGCGTCAAGCATTGCTTTCCGGATGATAACACAAAAAGTTAAAATCCAATTGATATGAAACTTTGATATATTGTTGGGTATTAGGAGGGGAGGAACCATGTTAATTTTGGAGAAAATATTCCATAGTGTTGAAGGTCACGGTGACTGAAAATTTCAGAAAATTTGGTTTCCGGATGATAACTCAAAAAGTTGACATCCAATTGAAATGAAACTATGATATATTGCTGAGTACCAGGAGAGGAGAACCCCTTTGATTTTGGTGGGAGAAGGTCAAAAGTCAAGGGCACGATGAATGAAAATTTCAGAAAAAATTGTTGGTTTCCGGATAATAACTTGACAAGTTTATATCGAATCGAGATGAAACTTTCATATATTGTTGGGTACCAAGAGGGGAGAAACCCTATAGATTTCGGAGAAAGTAGGTCAAAGGTCAATGTCACAGTGACTAGCAATTTCAGAAAAAATTGGTTTTCGAATTCTTTTGAATTCTTAGACCTTTCGGATGATAACTCAAGTTAACATTCAACTGAAATGAAACCTGGATATATTGTTGGGTACTAAGAGAGAAGGAAGTCTAAAGATTTTGGAGAAAATAGGTCAAAGGTCAAGGTGACAGTGACCGAAAATTTCAGAAAATTTGGTTTCCCGATGATAACTCAGAAAGTTTACATCCATTTGAAATACCCTTAGATATATTGTTGAATACAAGAAAGAAATGAACTGAATAGATTTTGGACAAAGGTCAAGGTCAGAGTGACTGAAAATAGATTGAAATTCTCAAAAAGTTTTGGTTTCTCGATTATATTAGTGTTTTCTTTGCTACCAGATATTTTAAAACTTGTTTTGATTGAAAAAAATTGTAATCAGTTCAAAGTAAAGGTTGCAGTGATTAATGTATTGAAATGTCAAGATATTTGACAGTAACTAAGAAACATAAAAATTGACCTTTTGAATTCTTAGAATTTTGGATATTATAGGTTGGAAAGATAATAGATAGAAAATATAGAAATATTTGGTTCCTGGTCAATTACTTTAAAAAAAATCGCATTAATTTGGTCAAATAGTATATGAAGTTGTAACTCGGCTTGTTCACCCTGGTGCCATTTAGATTTTTGTTATTACAGTCCAAAACGCAGCAAGTACAAAGAGCATAATTTATCAATGTTCTATGATGATATGTTGTCCTCCTTTGTGCTGTGCTATGTAATCATCTAATTTTTTAATAGTTTTAATGTCATATTTTAAAGCATTTAAAATAAACGAGATAAGAAAGGACAAGATAGTATTTCAAAATATGATATAACCGTTTTTACCCGTTTCACCAGCGGTGACCGCAGGTCTGGGAGTCGCTCGACTCTACATGTCCGTCTCGCTTTGGGGGTAGCAAGTATGTGTAATCTGGAACTCGACCATTTTTAATCCAATACTTTTGAAACTTTGCATAGTTGTTCTGGACAGATTGAAGATGTGCACCTCCTCTTTTTGAATAAAAAATTTATTCATTAGTGAACTAGCACCGTATAATCAAATTTGAACATTACAGTACTAAGTTTGTGTAATCTGAAACGCACCTTTTACCTGATGCTCTTGAGACTTTGCACAATTCTTTTGGACACATTAGGGATGTGCACCCCCTATTTTTGAATAAAAAATGTGGAATCTTTTCATTAGTGAACTAGTACCGTATAATCAAATTTGAACATTACAGTACTAAGTTTGTCTAATCTGAAACGCACCTTTTACCTGATGCTTTTGAAACTTTGTACAATTTTTTTGGACACTTTGCACAATTCTTTTGGACACATTGAAGAAGTGCACCTCCCTTCTGGGCAGTTTAAATAAAAAAGTGGAATTTATCCATTGTTAAAATTGTATTTTTTTTTTCATCAAATTTTAACATTACAGTACTGAGTTTGCATAATCTGAATTTCTTGCGCCTTAAATCTGATGCTATTGAAACTTTGCGTTGCTGGTTTTTACAATAAAGATGTACATCTCCACTTTTTGGCAGTTGTAAGTAAAAAAAATGTGCAATTTATTCATTATTGAACTTAGTTATTTTTTCATCATATTTTAAAATCACAGTACCTGGTTAGTCTAATCTGCAACATTAAAATCGTTGACGTATTTCTGCTAAAATTTTGCACTGTTGTTTGAACATATTGTTGATGTTTCCCCTCCACTTTATAGCCAATTTTGATTTGAAATACGTAAATTTAACCATTACTGAATTTGGTGTTTTTATTTCATAAAATTATTATCAGGGTAATCAGCATACATGACATTCTATAAGTCTGGAAAAAAACTCTCAGTTGAACATGAATGACGCCGTCCAGACATGTATTTTTTTTTTGTAAATAAAGTATTATTTTATAACAATGACAACGCTTGTATCGAATTGTTGAGTAATAAAGAAGTTGAATCATGAACCATTGTTGGCATATCTTGAACGGAAAATTTATTATTTCTTCGAACGCATAGAGAAATGATGTTAAGCCGTCTCTCCCCTCCTCTGAGATGGCTCTAGAGTAATTAACAAAATCATTATCAATTCCATTACCAGCTTTTGGTAAAAAAAAAAGTGATTTTTAATACTTTATGTATTCTTTTATTTTACTTTGCATTCCTTTTGCTCTTTGAATCACTTGAACTCGTGTTCACATTAAAACCAGCTTGGATCTATCCAAATCAAGATCGTGTTTAAATTCAAATTTGTATCGATTGCGATCGATCGTTTGTTTATTTCAAAGTACTTGAATCGGTCAAAATCCAAACTATAATTGTTCGATCCAACTCTTTGGATCAAAAGTGAGCGATTCCAATCAGTTTTGCTTTATCATACTATGAAGAAATCGATCATTCTTGGTTCCATAAAAAGAAGTGATCTCAAAAGCATCAAAATAAGCATGCGATTGATCGCATATACCGTTTTCTCTAATGCTAGTCTTTCAGGAGGGGGGTCTGGATCGATTCTAATTTTTTCCCTGTAAAATGGGCACGATCCAGTTTTATTTCCCGTGACTAGGAGTATCTCAGTCTTAGCTGATTTTGGCCTTCAATTTAAATCCTATTGGTAATTTGTTCTGTATCAGCTTTTACATATATTTCGCTTTTTTCCAAATGTTTTTTTATTTGATCTGCACTGAAGAGACATAGGTTTTCGAAATGTCCATATGTAAAAGCTAAATTCCCAATAATTCTAGGATTTTGATTTTTGTAATTCATCATCAAAAGTTTCGTTTTCCTCGACTGCATCGGGGAGAATGACAGGGAAAATCAAGTACCCCTAATTGTGCAATAGATTTCAGGTCAAAGCATATACGTGTGTAATATAGTTATTTCCATTTGCTTGTGTTGGCTTGGTTTCTACAGGCGAATCATTCAGAATGAAATTTCTCATCAATATCTACGATGGCTAAAATTGCGGCCTGAAAACAAATTTTAGACAGATTGATAGAAGTAAAGACGAATTATAAAATCCTCCTCTTTGTTGAATATATATAAAATGTTATCAAAATCATTGACGAAAAAAATCAGTGTAATTTCCTGAATACAGATGAGGTTGGAAAATTAAACTTGCATGGAAACACACTCATATCCAAATAATGGGGGTAGCATGAGGGAATTTTCCGATTTTTCCCGGGGGCTGGCTCTGATCCAAAATTACCTAGTTGAAAATAGGACTGATCCAGTTTTTCTCCCAGGGAAATGTATATATAATACCAGTTCCAATGAGGACGATAAAACTCGATTGCTATCAAATATAAACATGTATATCTAACGGGAGTTTTAAATGCATCGATCTAAATTTGAATCGAGAGCATTACATTTAAAGATGTGCACGCGCTTACTCGTGGAATTGCTTACTTTGCTTAAAATTATTTGTTTTTCAGTTTTCTAAAACTGAAAAGGCGTAAATTTGAAATCGTGTGATCAACGAAAAGCACTTTTTTCGCTTTGTCCTTTTGCATTTGAATGAAGTTTAAAAATAAAGTGTATCGGTAGACGGTTTGTCCCTTCGTTCTGTTAAAAAAAACGTATTAACGGGTAACTGTTTCTGGTACAAAGTAATGTGATCACCATACATCATGACGTTTTCTGGGAGGTGTCGAGACAATTTGTGTGAATGGATTAACGTAATGCTTCTTGCAAGAAACTTAATCTTGATGATCATGATGAATATATTACTTTGTCATCAGGAAAATCTTTATCCATTTGTTGACAGAAATTGAAGAAATTGTGTTACAAACGGAGAATGTGTATTGTTTTGGTATTTATATATCGATTATTCCCAATGTTTGCTGTGGAGTCCGTAAAAAAGATTCCCGTGCGAGAGATGTATGCTCTCTATATATTTTAGTTATGGTGTACTTGTGCGTAAGAGAATTTCTCATATGGATATACTATTCATATTTTCAAATTTTGGCATTTATTTTTGTAATTTCGAAATGTAATTCTGACCACCTGTTTTACGTGTCCACATCTCACTATTTTATAACGCCAAGTTTTCTTACATTCGACTTGATGAGTGCCCTATGTTTGTCTATATGTTGTAATCGTCCACAAGCTTAAGACACTAGTGCTTTTGTCGGGCAAAGGATGTCAGTGATTGTAAAAGCACTTTGCCAGTTTAATTAATGTTTGTTGACAATCCCGCAACCATGAGCAATGAAGACATGGATGTAGCGTTGTTCGACAATTAGCAAAGAATTCCGCTAAAACCGGTGCTAGGGGCCGCCTTGAACTTACTAAGCTCATTGTTGAAGGCCTCATGGCGACTTCAAGATGAAGAACAACAATAAAAGCGTTGTTCCTTTGCTTGTTGTTTACCATGTATTTGTAGAGACTGTGTCTTTTGTCTCGTGTGCATTTACTCCATATCTTTTCATTCACCATTGCTGTGTCAGTTTCATGAATATCGTGATGTTGTGGTTACCAGTTATGAATATTTCTGTATACTAGAAAAGAAGCATAAGTTCCTACCGTCTCTTTGAGAAAAAAAATCATTTTAGACATTTGAAGTCGATTAGGAAATTCATGTCTTTTGTGCCACGAAACAATAGTTGCAGTAAATTGGCCATTTTGACAGCTTTTGTTAGGGAAGTTTGAATCATTTCATTCCTGCATTAATGTGTTTTCCTTTTTAAAAATTGAAACATGAAAAAGAAAGGAAAATGGGTAAATGTCAAGGAGACAACATCCTATCTCGAGGTTAAAACGACCCAAAACGAAGCATCTAGGGTCAACGTACGGTTTTCAAACAGTGAGGAACCTCATGCCATATAGCAAGCCCTAAATGGCCCCAAAAAAGTGAATAAATCAATGGAATCAAACCACATCCAATAATGCGAATATCAAGAAACTTCAATTTTATAAGAAGACAAGGACAACCCGATGACCAACATATTCCCGACTTGGACAGGCGTAAAAATTGCGATGGGGTTAAATTTGTTTTCTTGGATCCAGATTGGAAAATTCACTTTCGGAACTAAAATAATAATTGTGTTTGTTTCACTAGACAATATCCCCAGGCACTTGTTTCATTTAAAATTTGCCCCCTCCCTTCTCTGGGTCTAAAATTGTGTCTATAGTCCACTTTTCAAGAACTGCTAAAAGTTTAGCTCCTGCAAATTGTTAAAAAAGTTCAGATTTGAGACTAGAAGTGGAATTTCTCAAAACTAAATGGAATGTGTTGTCTTTCGAAGGTTCTGATAAAATTGTCTGTAAATGTATTTTACGTTTGGTTTTGTGTAATTTATATTGACAGCTTGCATACTTTGACCTTTTCACAGTGTGTGGAAGTTTTAAAAACAAGTAGTAGTCAAAATATTGTTAGATAAAAGAAAAGGGGGTGGCTGATTCAATTGTTTCCCTATCAATACGTTTTTTATTTATTCATTCTTTTATTTATTTTGTTTATTTATCTATTTATTTGTTGACCATTTGAACTACACAATGGGTAATTCAGCGTTGAAATTGAT
>MJUU01053075.1:94657-123799 GCA_002080025.1 Modiolus philippinarum | reverse complement strand
CGTAGTTTTGTCCTTAGCTATATTTGATATTACTGATTATTCGGATTTCGTTTGCTTTTACACATTTTAAACATTTTCTGAAATTATGGATTTCCTTTGTTTGGATTCTAGTGCTGCTGATGAGGAATTAATTTCCGAAATGGCCATACAGCTCATTGAAATTATTGCAGTTGGAGTAAACATATGTGGTATGATCTCATGTTCATTTACTCCATATCCTTTCGTTAAATTTTTAATAGACACAAAACACCCGTACTGTTAATTGTAAAGAAGTATGGCCATTTAGGCGTGAATTTTGTTCCTATGTTGGGTTATTTTCAAAATATGCGCAAATATTGTCCAAAATCATGTAAGATGTACTTCTTAGAAATAAAATTAAAATATGCCACACATGTATGTTTTTTAACTTATAAGCTGTCGAACATGGCTGTAAATCGCCTTTTGTGTACATTTTATCTATTTTATTTTGTTTAAGAGGATGGTACTACTCGAAGGACATCGAGAACCAAAACCAATTTTTGTTGTGAATGTGTAAACATTTGCCCTTTCAAATGTCAGTTAGTTTATTTTGGTTCAGGATGTCCTATACAACGAATTTTAACAAAAACCTTCAAAAATTGTCAAAATTTTTCTAAATTGCATTCAAGTGGCAAGTTCGGTGCCTGAATCTTTTATCTAAATGTATGAAAATACCTTTTAATTGATTTGTTCTGACAGTGTATGTAACAGATGATCTGCTAAAATAGTTTTCGAGAAAGTTTAATGCATTCGCAATTAGTATGCTTGATGAAATAAATTCATGGCAAATTGGCCATACCTCTTTCATTTATACATTTGACAGATTATGTTTTGGTGACATTTCTAAAAATCTGAGATTTCCGAATTGGACATTTACAAAACGAATTCCCCTCAACAAATATCGACAAAAATATTACAATGTTCAGCCTTTTGATATAGTGGTTCGACTTTACATTCTAGGTACAATAACCGATATAACAGCAAAGTTGGGTTTTACAAACAACACTTCCCGGATTTGACTACCGACTTTGACATTTTCCCGGATTGAATCACTCACAGTGTGACGAGTGCTGTTAACAGAGCAGGACATGCTTACCCTTTCGGAGCACCTGATGTCACTCTCAGTTTCACTGGAGTTCACACTGTAAGTGCCTTTGTTTTGAATGTTGTAATTTCTGTTTCTGTTTCTGTGATTTGTATCTTTCTAACGTCATTGTTTTCTGTTTTCTCGTTTTGGCCGTGTCTTTGGACTTCGAATTTTGTAAATTTCACTCCTTTGTTCCTTCGGTATTCTACTGCCGTTGTTTCAAAAAATTATTACATTTCAATAATAAAAACTATTAATTTTTTGAGAGAGTAGGAAAGAGAGGAAGAAAATAGCTTTAAAATCTTACAGGTGTCTTAAATCGGTAAAAAAAGCCTTGCATCACAAAACGTTGCCTCTTGTAACAATAGATTGCAAAGAATGCTTTGATAGCTCAGCTGTCAAAATCCCGAGAAACAAGTTATATCAACACAATTCGAAAAAGGGTAACGTACCAGTGCATCTCTCCAGTTCTTCCGTGGGGAGGTAAATACTTTATAACATGAAGTACCATGTACAGGCCAGTCCGATGGGCAATCTACAATAAGTCAAATCTAAATTCAGTAGATAGTCAACGATCGGTTATGATATTGCATGAAATAAAGATACAAAAAAAATATTAAAATATATTAAAATATAGAAATTTATATACAGAAAAAAATAATTAATGATAAATAGGAATTTTATGTGCAAAAAGAACCTTAACCGTTTCTTCGATGACAGTTTCGTATAAAAACCTGATATTGGTTTTTTTATTAGCTATCATACATATCATCCACAATCGAGGGCAAAAGATAATAGAAAACAACAACAATGGCCGAAAAAACACGATCATATGTCACCATCCGCCTTTAACCTTAAACACCAATAAGAGGAAAACGTTAACAACGACAGGAACTCGGGATTATCATCCCTCGACCCATATTGTCCCTCGACTTCGTCTCGGGCCAATATGGGTGTGTCGTGATGATGACCAGGCCAATATGGACATGCCCATGTATTAATCTGTATTTATCGAGGGGTAAAATTTTAATCATATTTTTACTTAGTTTATGATAATACTTTTTATAGAGCTCCGTGATTTATTTATGTTCTCGTCATTAACGTTTTGTCTCCGTGTGTTTCTGATATTGGATGCATTCAGGATTTATTATTTGTGGTTGTTGTTTTGCTATTCGTTTGGAAATTTATATATACAGATATATGTTTAAAATAATAAATATTACGAAGAATGTTTAGGTAGTGATTTTTTACGATGGATATACCTGTTGGTGTCTATGACATTCAGTTCTCAAGACATTTGTTTTCAGTCCTCACAGAAGTGTACAACTGGGATGCACATACAGTGGAACCTCCGAAAACCGGCCTCTGTCAGGACCAACGTTTTAAGGTTTTAAGGGTTCCTGTTTCCGGAGGTTCCGAAATCCGGTTTTTTCAATAAGAACACTAGTACCGAAAGTGTAATATTTGATCTGTAAGTTCAGTTTAGGTTGTAAGTGAACTATTTCAGTACATTTTCCTTTATTCTTATAAATTTCCATCAATATTGCCGGTAATCTGTTGAAATACAGTTATTTGTCAATGAAGATGGCAAGTGATATGTATTACTAAAGACGACAATTGCAAAGACATGGCTGTCGACAAAATGGCACTTCAAATGCAAAGAATAAATTATATCTTTTGTGAGATGAATTAAAACTATTTCTACAAATTAAAGTTGAATTAATGTTATTAAAGCAAACCTTCTAATGCTTTTAAACGAATTGTCATTTCTTCGTTTATTTTTTCCTGTTTAATTCTAAAAGACTCGCACTGCTGAAGCCTTGTAAGAATGTTGCTGTTTGAAGTATCATGCCTCTGGATGTCAGTTGTTAGATTCAAAATCTGTTGACGGGCGACAGAATTTGTCTCCTCTACATTATTGGTCAAATTAATTATTTCTTGGTCAAAATTTTGAATGGTGCTATTGACTTGCATTTCGTGTTTTGTATACCTGAATAGTAGTCCTACAAAATAAATATTAAAATACTAATACTTGATCAGTTTTGCTTCTGTGACGGGTGTCGCTAGCCGGGCAGGACATGCTTACCCTTGATATCGCTCCCGGTTTTCATGGGAGGTTACACTTTGAGTGCTTTAGTTCTTAATGTCATTTTTTTTCAATTTCCGTGCATTGTAGCTGTCTCATGTCCTTGTTTTGTCTTTGTTTTTCTCTGTTGCCGTTTTTGCCATGTTCGATTTTTGTGGTCATCGCTTTCCCTTTTCCTTCGGTTTTCTACTGCCGTTGAAAATCCTGTATGTAGTGCCTTAGTCCGTACTATTTTTGTCATAGAAACTAAGATACATTCATTTAAATGATTATTATGAAAAAGAAAGAAAACGGGGTAAATGTCAAGGAGACAACATCCCTTATCCAGGTCAAAACGACCCAAAACAAAGCAACTAGGGGTCACCGTACGGTCTTCAACACAGCGAGGAACCTCACATCATATAGCAAGCCCTAAATGGCCCCAAAAAGGTAAAAAAGTGAATAAATCAATGGAAACAAACCACACCCAATAACCCAAATATCAAGAAACCAAAATTTTAAAGGATGACAAGGACAAGTCAATGACCAACATATTCCTGACTTAGGACAGGCGCAAAAATTGCGGCGGGGTTAAACTCGTTTTCTTTGATCCAAACCCTCCCCCTATGTGTGGTGAATGGCTAAAAAATAAATACACAAAAAGACTCACAGTAAAAATCAAACTAGAAAAAATGTCCAACTTATTGTTCACAAGATACATAAACTGGTTTCAAGGCACCAATTCAGCCAATCAGAGCTTAGAACAAATATGAAATTAGCCCTTTTAGGATCTAAATATAAATTTGAATTCTTGCACCCTTATAAATGTATGTCAGCATGAAATAAAGGATACACCTGTTTGAACATTGATATATGGGGCTTATTTGGAGACCATGGTTAATTGATAAGAATGATTCTTTGAATACTTATCATAGGGGTTTCCGAATGCGCAATTTTCAGCTGTGATAAGGTATATTTATAGATGGTACTTTCCCACATTCCGAACTCTCTCATATGCACCTTTCGGAAAATATATGGTTTTATACGGGTAAAATTTGAGATAAATTGTCCAGATGGATTTGTATATAGGATAATTCAGTTGAAAATGATGAAGAATTGAATTTGTGGTTTCTAACCTTAACACAAAATATGCGAAAATTGTAATACATGTCATAAAAATTGTTAAATTGATGCAAAACATGTAAACTATGGATGATGAATTTGAGGAAAGGATTGAAGTTTTAGCCAGCTGATGCAACAATATTAGCAAAATCAGCTGATTAATATTTTGGTATTTTGACACTGGGATTAAACTTTTAAACCATTTCATGATTTTGTGCTAAATTAGAAGAGTTAGTTGTGTGAAATAGTTTGAAAACATCAAATGTAGGCTGATTATACACAGGAATTTGTCACTGTTTTGGATATATCTTCAATGTTTACATGTGTCTAAATCGTATCTAATGCATACTCTTCATTCTGCTTCGTATGGAAATCAACGAATTTGATTGGCTACGAGCACTTCCAATTATTTCCGTTACTGTGTTTTATCAGTCAGTGAAACTACTTCAGCACGCGACTCCTTGACAATATCAAAAGAAAACAAAGACCGTGAAATAATCTAGACAAAGCAATGGTGCTACATCCACGTTTTTCGTTAGTTATATATATATATATGATCTTGCGGGAACACGTGTATTCTATTTACGGAATGTAATTATAAGTATTGAATGCAACATTTTGTAGTTTTATTGTCGCGTAAAAGCGTGGACCGTCGCACATTTTTCACATGAAGCGCTGGAGCACACTTTTACACTCCAATAAAACTACAAAATATTGCATTCAATTCTTGATTAAACTATTTTTGTCGTCATACTTGTCAATAAAGAGTAAAGTGTGACGAAGTTTGGTCTTGTTATAGTACATCCGTTCATCTTTCTTGTATTTAGAGTAAGGTTTGAAACTCACCTTCTTGTATTGGTTTAATTATATCTTCTTTGACAACTTGAGCAATTGCTTTATAATCACATGGCTTAATGTCACAATCTGAAAAAGAGGCAATTAAATCTGCCAAGGAACAAACAAAGGCCAAAGGAATAAAAAAAATCTTAGGTTGGCAAAAGTTTTCTATTTAAACTATTTAACGATTATTAAAACAATCAGTCAGTTTTACAATTTGATTGCAGTTTTTATGACTTAAGGTGTCTCAGTGGTATTTTTCTGCCATTTTTGTTTAATACTTGTTCATTTAGGTTTCATTCATTTAGAAGTTTAACAAAATAGTCAATAAAATGAAAAGAAAGTTACAAATACATCGGCAAACGAATACCAAATCAAGAGGTATTTATATATTTTTTATTTGTTCTTATTACTTTTACAACATTTTGTTCCAAATAGGTGAACTAAACCTTACGCGCTTTAAATCTGTTGCTGGATTTACAGAACATAGAAATTATGCAAGGGAGATAATTTGATAAAATAATTTCATTGTAGGTATCACTAGTGAAATTAACATTTTGCAATTTATCTCACTTATTACAACGGTAACCCCTAATTTTTATTTTCTATATGTGATCTATATAATGATCTCAAAATATATGCAAAGTATGAACAAAATCTATAACATATCTTTAAATATGAAAAAGAAAGGAAATGGGGTTGTCAAGGAGACAACATCCCATATCCAGGTTAAAACGACCCAAAACAAAGCATCTTTAAAGTTATCCTCTCATATAATCACTTTCCTTATCATATACTATGTTAAATCATTAAATTTTCAATTTCAGTTTTTGCGCTTAAATGCACAGTGACCCACAAATTTTATTATATATTTTTAACAATAATACAGTTACGTTTCTACAAAGAAACTCTCACAAAATTCTATAATAGGGAATTAATACTCCGCAGACACATTCTAAACGACAATTTAGCATCACTTATTTGCAGGGATCTCATATGGAATTGTTAATGAATATCAAAACACCGAAGCTAATTAACAGTTACCTCGGTATTTTGCTATCTATAATCAAAATACCATGTGCAGAAATTAAATACCTGCAGATTGTATTTCGACAACTTATGTATCGTTAATGGAGATTGGAGATCAAATTTAAACATTGGGAAGACCATAAACGAAAGATAAATATGATAAAGAACAAATAACCAGATCTAAATTGGAAGCCAAAATAAGCTAAGAACAGAACTTTTCTCGGGGAAGATACTCCTTATAGTTTAACAAAATATTCACAAAAACTTAAATATTACAATACCATAAAATTTCAAATCAATTTGTTGATGGAGATCCCTCTTAAGGTTTCTGTAAATTTTGGTCATATCGACGGATCCTTTCATTGTGTCATTTTTAGCACTACACTCATTAAGGGTAATATCAACCCTCTCCTCCTTTGCCCATAAAGATAATCCGGTATGGAACCGCATTGATATATTACCAGCTTCACCTAAAATCAAAAAATGCAAACAGCTTTGCTTGTGGCGAGTCTTTTATATCAGATTTCTCTATCAGATTTTACTCATGTTTTGGTATTTAGATTTCCAAATTTGTTTTGATTTGCACTAAAGAGACATAAGTTGTCGAAATGCGCATGTTTTATTTGTTAAACATGACCCATTTCCTTATCCGAACGGGGTTTTACTCTTGCTCGCAGCATAACAATATCATTCTAAGGCAACATTTATATAACGAAGGTTTTTATTGGTCAAAACTGACCGTCAATTCAACTATCTACACACCTAGTACAAAGTAGGTTCCCTGTTTAGTTTGGTTCCTAATATTATTACAAATTCACGAGTTAGAAATAGAACATGAAACTAATTTGTTGCATTAGAATCGCAATAACAGTACATTACTTGAATACCCGAGAGCGTCAATCTTGATTTGACGATCAAAATATCCGTTTACAGGCTCCGCTACGCGTCACTTATATGCAAACTGCACTTTGACCGTCAAATCTATGATTGACGCCCTCGGGTATTCAAATAATGTACTGTTATTGCTGAATTAATATTGACAGATTAAAAGTATTGTATATGGTCGTATTTTTTAGCTTGCTGCGAACATTCTGAACATATGATGATTAAAAATTTTCCTGCAAACATGAATTGATCAACAAAGTTTCCTGTGAGTTTGCTGCAAGCTTGCAACATAAAGCTGCGATGTTCACAGCAAGTTTGTATCTGACGGCGAATACCTGCAAACAAGAAAGTTTTCTTCCTGCGAACAATTTTGTTTGCTGTAGTCTTGATGCAGATTTGCTGCAAGTCTGCAGTAAACAAACCCATTTTGTAGGGGTAATGCACAATAAAGCATAACATTCCTAAAAAAAGTATGAGGACAAAAATTTAAAAACTGACAACATAAAATTTATAATAACTATAAATTTATTTTAAATGAATATTATATTTAACTTACAGATATAGATTAATCCCAGCAGCTTCAAAACAATAATTTGTACCATCTTCACAGCTAAATTGTCTGACAAAGAAATACCGAGTTTGTAATTTTAATACTTTTGTAATTTTAATATCCATTCCATTTTAGTACATGTACGTCGTAAAAACAATTCATAAAATTTAATTTAAAATGTGCATACCGAACCGAGTGCAATTTAACAATCTCATTCCAAATACAGTTAATAGAATTTACTACATTATATATGCATGGTAAAGAAATATGCAACTGTAGAAATAATATGTCTCAAAATGGACCTTTAAAACAATTTCAGCTTTATTTTTTAAATTTTTGGTTCCAGAAAAGTCATAATATGCAGAAATTAAGCAGTTCAAGTCCAATAACTTGTAAAAACATATGAAAAGGCTTCAAAATTAAAGAAAATGTAACATGAATTAAGTATTTGCTGGCCAAAAAATAATGTTGTCTCGGGATGATTCGTATGCATGCGACCTCAGGTCTAATATTCCCGATAAATGCGTAACTTAAATGCTTATACTGACAACAAATCCTTTAAAATCACATGTAATGTGCAAATAGAAAGTTGATGGTAAGTGTGTAATTATTGTTTACATTACCAAAATAATTTAAAATGCAAACCATATTAACCTTTCAAGGGATGTCCTAATTTTTATACACGGGAGTGCTTTAATTGTTTGAATTCTATTTTTTTTGCACGGGAGTGCCTTTAATTGTTTGGAATCTCGATTTAAATATAACTCCACGTGTATATTGCATTGGTAACGGATTCGACCAATTTTACCACGTCTTTATTACGTAAGCTTTCATATTAGAATGGCTCCTTTGATATCAGAACCCATTCGGGCATATGGCAAACTTTTAACCAACTCCGGAGACGGAAAATAAAAAGAGAAGTAATTCCGGATTTTTTTAACTACGGACCTGGAGCAAAATGGTCCGAAAAGTTGAGCGATTCACATATATGTAAAGTATATAGATACATATCACCAAGCCGAAGTTTGCCGATTGGTGGTACATTTGATTGTGTCGACTATATATAGCATCTCGGTCAGGTCCGAAATGATTGTTCAAAGTGGTATTCAAAATCAGTTTAATAATCGAAATTATAAGGTATTCTTGGCGTTTTTATGCCGTAAAGGGTATCTGGTATAATTTTCTAGACTTACGAATTGGACACATACCGTTTTTAGGAGGATTTACGGTACGTAAGTCGCTTTCTTCAGAAAAATCCCGGGTATGAATATGCACTTCGAGACCAAAAATCAACTTTTTGTGGCCAAAATCATTGCCAATTTATTCTTTAACATTATTGTAAACTGCATAAAAAATACAACATATAAATGTAAGGTTTAAGCATAATTAAAATAGAATTATCGAGGGAATATTTTAGCATATCATTTCCGAGAAAAAAAATATTTTCATTTCCGAGAATTTCTATATTTCATTTCCGAGATTTTTACAATATAAATTTTCAACTTACATACATCATTTCCGGGAATTCTGAAAAGACAATAAAGAATAAATGGATAAATTAAATGCACATGAAACAGTATCTACAAAACCAAGCAATGGAACAATGCTGTTATTGTTGTTCTTCATGAGGCCTTCAACGAGCTATGCTCACACCTTGTAGACGGTCCCTAGCATCGGTTTTAGCGGAATTCATTGCAAATTGTCTAACTACGCCACATCCGTGAATATCTAGCCCATAAATGCGGGATCGTCAACAAACATAAATTAATTGGTAAAGTATTCTTACAATCACTTTCATCCGTTGCACGGTAAAAGCTCTATGTCCTAAGTTAGTGTAGAAATACAACATATATAGACAAGCACATGACGCTCATCAAGTATGTGGAAAGAAAACTCTATATTTCAAATACTGAAATGCGGGCACTATAAACATGGGACAGAATATAATTTTAGTACACCTTAGCAACCTCAGTATACCTCAGCCAGGTACGAAATACAAATTTACCATGTCCAGTTCCTATAACATTTTACATTGTAATTCTGTTCACGACAGGAAACTGAAGGAGAATTTTTGCAGAATCCATTGTAAGAAATACTACATCCTAAAAACCGTTGTAAATTTAACATTGTTAAAAAACGAAAATGGCGATATTCAAATGTACTTCGTCTAGATTCACTTATTGGTTTTGTTCACCAGGGAGAATGGAAGGAGGATTATGAGCAGAATATATGTACATTTTAAAAATTTTATTACAATCTGTAAAATGTTTTACATTTATGATTTTTTAAAAACGGAAAAGCTGGGATTTATTTTCATACATTTGTTCATCTATCTTTGTAGAGAACTTGAAACCAATTCTTTCAGATTTTACTGTATTTGTGTACTTAAGAAACCTCGGAAATGATGTGTATCTTTTTACCGGAAAAGAAATACTGAAATTCCCGGAAATGAAAATTCTGAAAATTATGAAATTCCCGGAAATGAAATTCGTCCATTTTAGCAGTTGACAGAGTGTCACGTGACAAGTTAATTATAAATAACTTCACATGTTACCGTAGTATCAATTACCTGTGACCTGAATATTTGTAATGTTTCTGAATTTAAAAGATGAAAAAAACTCAAATAATTCAGTACCTGATTAAAAAATTATATAAATAATAATAATAATAAATCGAGGATTTAGAATTCTTTCTTATTTAGTAAGCGTAGTTTGCACGAAGTGCTAATATGATTTAGAATTATCCGAAATGATAACTTGTATAGCTCTTGTATCGATACTGAAAAAATATTAAATTGGCAATATATATTTTTGTTTTAAGTACCCTTTTAGAGACAAAGGATGGACAATTATTCATGTTTTCATTGGCGGATTAAGAGATGAGTTCGGGGTTGGATACCTCCCCTTTTTATTATTTTAAAATTGCGTGAAGAATTTAACTGGAACCTCATTGAACACCCCTTTTCGAAGGTTTGACCCGCCTGTGTATTTCACTGTCTTTTGACACATTTTTGTTCAAATCAAGGAGTTAAATAGATAATATATAACTCCTTGTTCACATTTATAAAGTATTGGTGATACTGACAAGTGATCATGTAGGGATGTATATTGATATACGGCCTTAAAGTGATCAATGAAAACGCTCGAATTGAGTATAGCTGTAGAATTTATACTTATTAATAAGTAATATGCAGAATTTAAATTCACAGTAACTTCGGTATTTAGTAAACACTGAATTTTTTCTCTCTTTTTTTACAAATAAGAGGCTCTCAAAAGCCTGTATCGCTCACCTGGGTCCTATGCAGCACTATAATTTTAAATTGATGGTCCATCTTTGATGGTGTATGTACATAAAAATCAGAATTTTTTTTATAAAATTGAATTAAAATTGTTCAAGCACTTTCAGAGAAGATTTTTGAATGCAGTTTCCAAACTTTACGGGCCTATGTTAATCTACGTTCCCTGCTGGCAGCTATTTAACAAAACTTTGAAGAGGGTCACCCAACGACAAATATCAAAATTCTACTGAAATTGTTAAAGCAGTTTCAGAGCAGAAGATCTTTTACGCATTTCCCATTGGGTCCTATGTTAAACTAAATTTTGCCACTGGTGGCCATGTCGGAAGACGGATCAGCACCAAAGTAACAAACTTAGTCAACATTTATGCAATGTTTAAATTGAATCCATTCAGTGGTTTTCTATTATATCTTTGTATGCATTTCCCCTTAGGGTCTAATTCATTGCTTGAGGCTATATTGGATGATGGATCAGCACCGAAGAAACAACACTTGGTCAGCTTCTCATAAGCATCATGTATGCAAAGTTTGCTTTTATTCTATTCAGCAGTTCTCTAGAAGAAGATCTTCTGTTAAATTAAGTTCACAGCTGGTGACACTTGGTCAGCACCTGACAGGCATCATTCATGCGATGTTTGATTTAAATCCATTCAGCAGTTCTCTAGAAGATCTTCGTGCGCATTTCCCATAGGGTCTAATGCTGTGGGTCATATACGATGACGGATCGGCACCCAAGTAAACATACTTAGTCAGCATCTCATAAGCATTATCAATGCCAAGTATTGGTTAAAGCAATTCAGTGGTTCTTAAAAAGAAGTTCTTTGTATGCATTTTACAATTGGGTCCAATGTTAAAATTTAGTTCCCAGCTGGCGGCCATGTTGGATGACGGATCGGCACCAAAGTAGTAACACTTGGTCAGCACCTCATAAGCATCATTCATGCCAAGTTTGGTTCAAATCCATTCATTTGTTCTCAAAAAGAAGTTCTTTGTATGCATTTTCCGATAGGGTCCAATGATAAAATTTAGTTCCCAGCTGGCCGCCATGTTGGATGACGGATCGGCACCAAAGTAACAACACTTGGTCAGCACCTCATCAGCAATATTCATGCCAAGTTTGGTTCAAATCCATTTGATGGTTCTCAAGAAGAAGTTCTTTGCATGGATTTTCCCATTAGGTCAAATAGTAAACTAAGTTCCCCGCTGGCCGCCATCTTGGAAGAGGTCGGAAAACTTGAACGTGTTCAATAAAATATAGTCCTTAACATACAGAACATTTTTTTCAATTTAAACTTGACCTCTATCTCAAAGCGTTTTTGAAATATAGGACAAAAAGTAAAAAATCACGAAAAATTTGACCAATAAAGGGCCACAACTCATATATAGGTACTTGGATTTTCTTCAAAATATCCATGTGGGTAGATCTCAACATGCTGAACATTTTTGCAGTTTAAACTTTACCTCTATCTGTTATAGTTTTTATAATAAAAAATAAAAAACATCAAAATTTTGAAAATTTTACGGAAAAGGGGCAATAACTCTTAGACGCTTCATCAGATTTTCTTCAAAATTTCAGCATGGGTAGATCTTCTCATGCTGATCATTTTTAATCTGTCAGATTTTTGATATCTGTAACGGTTATTGAGTTATTTGCCAAAAACTGTAATTTACCCCTATGTTCTATTTTTAGTAACGGCAGCCATGTTGTTTGACCTAAGACATACAAAATAACAAATTTGAAACTAGATACCCTAGTAATGATTCAGTTAAAGTTTGGTTCCATTTGACCCAGTTGTTTCAGAGAAAAAGATTTTTGAAAGTGAGCTAACGACGGACGGACGACAGACGGACGGACGGACGACGGACGCCAAGTGATGGCAATAGCTCACCCTGGCACAGCCAGGTGAACTAAAAATACGATACGCACAAATTTGAAGTCTTATTAATGCAACCCAGAGGGGATGTGAAAATTATAGGTTTTTTGCCAAATTTCGACAGTTATGCAAGATGTTCCCTTTTACTTCGGAATCCTAATATGGTCAAGATACAGCATTTACATGTGACGTACTTCTTTTATCCATTTTCAATGATAACATACCAACACATTTTTTACGGAATCGTTAGATAAAAAAATTGTCATCTCTTACCTATATTAGCTAAAACAGAACATAGAAGATACATCATTTCTTTACCACAAACATAGCAGTTTAATTGGAAACCATTTATATTCCCCGTATTATCGATGATATTTGTCCATGTGCTATAATCAACCAGTTGGACTAGCGTACTAACTAAGCCACTACCAAGATATGCGTTTGTCATACCCATTTGCTTGACGCAAAAATATATGAGGCTTTCAACAATGAGCAAACACTAATATCTAATAGTACATTGAGGACGTACCCTAGCACTAGTTGCATCGACTTGAGCAGAATTCACTTGATGGACGTCGAACAAAGCTACGTTCATGCTTGTCTACATCAATGGATGCGGGATCAGACATAGGATATTGGACAAAGTATCTCCACCATCTGAACATAGTTTTTACATTGGCCCCTTTTGATTTTAGGGGGAACCTCTGCCCAAATTTTCGAATTTTGATTTTAACTGTGGTCTGAATGTTTCAATTTCAGCATTATGTATTACCTTGATTATAAAGGGAACCCCTGCCCAATTTTTTTTGAATGGTGTTCTGTTATGAGTTGTAATGGATGGTTGATCTTTCAGTTGCCATGGAAACCAAACAAGAATACTGTAATTTTAGGAACAAAATATTCTGCTAAATGTTATGTTTTGTTTTCCTATTGGAAATGCCTTTTATCTATGTCAGACATTGTCCAGGTGAGCGATACAGGCTCTTAAGAGCCTCTTGTTTACTTTTTATTATAGAAAGTTAATACAAATCTTGCAAGTGAATTCCACTCATGCCGATGCTAAGGGCCTTCTTGCATTTACTTTGGGTATGAGCAAGGGCGTATAAATATACCTCCTTGTCATGAGCTTTTGCTTAATGTTGAAAGCTTCAGATGCTTAACCTTTCTACTCCTTGAGGGGATTCTGTCCTAGGCCTAGTTATACCATATACTTTTATTTGTTTATCTACAGAAATGTAATCTTTGACAACCTGAATTATTTTCCAGTTCTATTCAATCAGCCATCTGGTACTGTTTTGAAATTTTACCCAAAACTGTTTTAGTAAATAAGAACTAGGCAGAAAAATGCGATAGGGCTTATTGAACAACTACATACTGTATATCTTGGAAAGTGCAATGAGTTTAAATCAATGCTCTGTTATGGTGTTGAGATATATGCTAAAAATTGTTAATTAGTAATTTAATAATTTTTAGTGTAGAAGATTAGATTTTAAATAAGTATTTGTGTTGTACTTTAATCAATTTACAATGTTTAGAAAAATCTTTTCCGTGTATTAGAATACTTCTATCGATAGCCTTAATAGTTATTGAAATCTACTTCTTGTCGACTTCCAACTATACAAAACAACTGCAAAAGTTCAGTTACATGCTATAGGTGAAACGTAAAAAGATGTAAAATGATTAATAAAGCTAAGAAATAGGTAATGTATTATCGTGAAATCTTTTTCCATCAAGAAATGATCAACAGTTGAAAAATGCACTCACTGACACAATTACATGTATATTAATTTCTCAATCGCTCGGTAAGAGATTTTTTTGTAAGAATATTGCCTAACAGACAACTACTATTATTGAAGCAAAATAAACCAAATATGAAATGGCGATCCAATATCGACCGAGAGAAAGCATGGAATGCCGACGTACTTGTGCAATGTCAGATATAAATGTCAAATACAATCTCTGTTTGAGCGGTTTTTCACATGCTAGATGTCGGAAAGTCCTACATCCATGCGATCTTAATCGTCTGATGCGATATCGTGAAACAAGCCAAAAAAAATCTAGCAAATTACTCTTACAAATATTTTCATCCACTGCCCGACAACGGGGCCAATGGACCAACGTGTTCTGTATAAGCACTTTTTTTTAGCTTGCGCATATCATGTTGTCATTTAAAACAGTTATTTCCTAAATTAAGCATAAAATACAAAGTGCGATTTAATTTAAACATTGTTTGTAAGTTCATAAATACTTCCCAGGGTTTTAAATGAGTGCCTAGTCTCGACAAAATAATAAAATAATCATACTTTAGTTTATATTGTGAAATTAAATTAAATGCCGATAAAATTATTTTAGGACACTACAATTGAAGTTCAAAATTTTGCAGTTTATGTGCGAAATCATACAAACTAAAAAATTGAATATTTAGATAATTTGTTCAAAGAGATTTAATTACTGGGAACAATCAGCCACTGATGGAAATACACCTTTTTCCTAAATCATTTTTTACCAATTTTAATTTTTTATCTATAGCTCGTTGAATAACCCTCTTTTTTTTATCAAATTGCTATTCATTTTTATCTCGAAGCCATGAAATGGCTGGAGAGATGTTAAAATGACAAGAAAAAATCACGTGAAGCTTCAAGCCTATTAACAGCTCTAAAAGATGATCTTCGTGCTTCCGATAAAATATAGTGCGCAAGTTTCTTTCAAAATCGTATACATTGTTTTCTTAAGTTATATTTCTTCATTTTCCTGAGTTGAATACGGTGTTGTTATATTAAATTGAAAAAATATGTATGTCTATCAAATTACTCGTTTTTTTTTATATTGCGTCTCGGATCAACGAACCTATCACGCAGTAATTTGTCAAAGATGAAAATAATATTTGTTTACCTGTGACAGTGTATTGCATATACATTTTGTATTTATAGCAATGAAATCGACATGCGAAAACACACAATCCGATTATTTTCACGTATTACGGAGTAACTTAATACATGCAGACGTATGCAGCAGTTCTTTGGATGACTACTAAGTTTTGCCACGTGTAGATTATCAGGGCTTCGAGATTCAGCTCCATCGGAGCTTTGATTTTCTAACTAGTGGTACGTTTATTATTTTTGCATTATTTTTCCGGTATATTTTTTGCAAATAAAAACAGACGAACAAAGTAAAAAATGTCGTGCAGATTGTTGTTTAAAATCTTTAGCTTATAGGGATTTGGTAGCGATGTATGATAGTAAAATGTCTTTATTTTTTCAATTGTCTACTTTTGGCAGTGTCAGGAGAAATATCGGGCAACATTTTCTTTCGCTGATATTCATGAGGTAATGAAGTGCTATATTGGAAAAGTAAAACCGATAAGGAACATATTATGTTTATATTTCTATTGGTATGTCTCGTACAAACATTGCATGACAATGTCAATTCACAAAAATGTATACATCTTTTTACATGTCTAAAGATAGGGCAGATATAGTAAACAATTTTCAAGATAGCAATATCTAAAGATCAGCGAAGAAAACAAAAATACCAGTTCATTTTTAATAAATATGAAAAGAGATGGCTACATTTTCATAACATCATGTGGATAAATTTATCGTTCCATATTGTTTTAATATGAAAGACTTTAAAAGACGCTAATTAATATCATACATTTCTTAAATTATTAGAATTGACTTTGTTCCGAAGATAATTTAATTTTTCTGTTCAATGAATTTTATACTGGTCAAAAAGTATTCTGGAGAATTTATTCAATTTTGTACTTCTATGTTCTGGAACTGGATTGGACCAACACTATTAGGAGGATAAGCTTTAGTAAGACTTCACTGAGAAATTAAATCAATTTTTCCTGTCTTGAAATACATAGATCACTAATTCTCCCACCTCGGACAAGGGAATCCATTGTTTTCGCGGTGCTAGATTTCTCTATATGGAGGGGTGTGGCATGTTGGGATTTGTACATGTAAGACAAGCTACACGCATTTATTAATTGAAAAGTATATCATTTTATATAATTGAATAGAATGTCGATTATCTTTGAAAGATAAAAAAACAACTATAACACACCATAAATACTTAAATCTTTGGCATCAAATTAACCCGGTCTCGGACGCGTGCTCAATGCATAATGACATCGGGAAAAGGGAAGTAATTCATTTATGTCAGCGATGGCGTTTCGACGGTGAAGTATTCGTGTTTTGGGTGGTGAAGGGGAGAAACTTAATCAAACACCAGTGAGAGTTCTATGCAACAAATGTCAGATTTCTGGGTAATGTCTCCGACTCAGAAATCTTTTTCCCAGTACTTGAAATCTTACCCTTGGATTTTTTCTGTCTGGCACTTACCCTGGTGTTAGATTTATATATAATCTTTACATGAGAATTCAATCTTTTTCATCGTGACTTCTCGATGAAAAATCACAATAAAAGTGTTATTTTATTAGTTTAATCTTCCAATTTGTCATATTTACAATTCTTCGTTTCTCTATTAATGTATTCAAATAATTTACAAAATGACACCCAATTAGTCACAGGAAAATGAAGTTTTGAAAATAAATTATCAATAAAAATATGTTTGCTGTATTTATTTGTATTATTCTATGATATTGCATCGGATACATTGTTATAACAAGAGGCTCTTAAGAGCCTGTATCGTTCAGCTGGATCATGACTGTCATAGAGAGATGAATGGTATTTCCAATATGGTCTAGAGTTCAAACTATGTTCCTTTCTGAGGCCACCTTAATGTAAACATATTTTATTATTAAATTCGTCAAAACATTAATAATACATGTATATACAACACATCAAACACAAACAGAAACGAATTTATAAAGGGGTTTAGAAACAAGAGCAAATTTTTAAGCTCTTATATTGATCAATATCCCAAATTTGCTTAAGGTCACTCATATTAACATAAATTTGCCAGCATGGACATAAAATATTACTATAAATTACTAATAAATAAAGTTAAGGTATTAATGTAATCAATACAATGCAAAATACATTTACAACATATTTATAAACAAAAAGAACATGTAGAAAGAAGGAGTGAATGAAGCATCTCAGGACAAGAGTAAGAATAGTAAAAATATAATTATTAAGTGTAATTAGTAAATCGATTGCTACTGATAATAAAATTCTGCACGCTGAGGAATATTTCGTTATTTTGTTGACAAGTAAGTCTATCAGATCCAAACAATAAGACGTTAACAGTTACATTAAAAGGTGAATATATCTATCACGTGACATATTAATATGTTTATATACACACCTTTCCATTACCTTCCCTAAAATACTTAAAAGAGATATTGGCCTGTAATTACTAACAATTAATTGCATGTGAATCTTTCCTATGTACATGTGTAATGTGTGCAAGTTCCCATTCATCTGGAAATTTACCAATATTGAGGGACACATAAAGGATATTTTAAATAACAACAACCTTCTTTTAGTATCTTTGGACTAACTGAATCTGGACCAACAGCCTTCGATACCATGTTTTTAATATATCTTCGACTTCCTTTTCATGAGGCCACCTTGAATTGGATGTAGACATGCCAGATGCAAATTTTGAAGGATCCACCCAAGGACTTATTTTGTCAACTTTATCTCCAGTTGGACAAGTAGTTTCAGAGACCTAATTCTCAAATGGAATTCAATATAAACTTTGGATCAATGGTTTCAGATACCTTATTCTTTTAATGGAATTCACTACAAATTATGTTCCCACTGGGGCCATCTTGAATGAGGGACGGATCTGTGGGACTGCCAATTTTGATGAGATCTCTGAATGATTTTTTTCGAAAGGGGCCAATATTAAAACTATGTTCCCCGGTGGTGGCCATCTTAATTAAGGTATGGACCTGCCGGACAACGTTTTAGAAAGGGACCGAAGGGACCGTCTAATGACAATTGTGACTAAGTTTGGTTATGAATTGACTGGTAGTTTCTGAGAAGATCTTTGAATGTCTTTTTCAATACAATATTTTCCGCTTCCGACCACCTTGGATGAGGAACGAAACTGTCAGATACTCTTTTTTTCAGAAAGAACCATCTAAGGACTACAGGACTACAGTTGGTTATAACTTGACTTGTAGTTTCTTTATTATTTTAATGACTTTACCATGAGGTACAATGTTAAAAGTATGTTCCTCGCTGGCAGCTATCTTTGACAAGGTTCCTGCCGAATAATTGTTTTTTGATGGTGCCATCTTATGACCATTTAAACTAAATTTTGTTATAATTGAACTGGTAGTTGTTGTGATGTTTAAACGTATTTTCCATAGGGTCCAATGTTGAAACCATGTTTCACGCTGGCAGCCATCTTAGACGAGGAACAGACGTGCCGGAAACCCTTTTTGGGAGGAAACATCTACTGGGAGGGAGTATCTACGGACCATTGTGACTAGAATTGTTTATAATTGGACGGGTGGTTTCTGAGATCTTTTAATGGCTTTTACATAGGGTCCAATGTTTCAACTAAGTTCGCCGCTGGGGACATCTTGGATATAGCATGGACCTGAATAACGCATTTTGCAGAAGACCACCTTATGACTTTTATGGCCAACTTTGGTTCCCGTTGGCCCAGTTGTTTCAAATAAGATCTTTGACTAAAAGAATTGTATCAGTCGGACAGACGATAGAAGATTAGCGATGGCAAAAGCTCACCAGGCTTTAGCCAGCCGAGCTAAAAAGTAAAGAAAATGGGCAAATACAAAAAATACTCAAGTCACATAACGAACAGTAAATTCTGTTATGCCATTCACGCGTTTCAAAGAGTAACCATTCATGAATAAGGTAAATACCATACAACATGGAAAACCATAATCCTAAATAAGTCGGAATGAAGTACTCATTACAAACGATGTCAAATATATAGGCCAAATCCAGTACTAAGAACAGCCATTTAGCGCAATACACATAATGGATCCTCAGTATTTTAGGGGATAGAATGTTGTTATTAAAAGTAAATATGTAAAGCAACTGAAGGTAAATTTTCATGTCTAAGTCTGAGTATTTGCCTGGGGCAATACCATTGGCCAGCAGTTCCATGACCCAGTTGTTCCAAAACAAACACATTCCCAAGTTAAAAACAGCAAATGTTTTTATGCTGTACATACCTCTCATCAGCAGCATTAGAATCAAATAAAATGGAAGGCCATTTAGTCAGAAAGAAGTTCTTATTACCAATTATTTTCAGTACCAAGGACATCCATTGAGTGCAATATGTATAAATTACCACTTTTGACAGATTTTGCTGCAATGTAATTCACTGACTTATTGTTTTCAGAAATACTTATGATAGACAAGAAAAGAAACGTAGGTCTACACGGAATTAATGGCTACCATTGATACGCATATCACTTTGTACTGTTTGTGCATAGTTCACACACTTACATGTGAAAGAAGTACCATAACGTTATTCAAAATTAAATGCAGAAATATGAAAACCAGTGAGGGACCCTTTTTTGAAATAAGATGTTTTTCATTTGCCATCAGTGACTAACCTTACTTATTCACCAACCAAGCGGCAAATACTTCGGTGCTGGCCCAAAAACTTGCAATATGTTTTTTAAAACTAAGAAGTATCTCCCTCTTGCATAGCTTCGTCCTTAGCTGTTTTTTCCTTTTCTATTTAGATCTTATTGGTTACATGTTCTCTATCAATTTGTACACGTATTTCGGTTGATGGACTTCCAAATGTTTGATTTTATCTTCACTGAAGAGGCAAAAGTTGTCAAAATGCGCATATGCAGAAACAAAATTTACCGTAACTTAAGTATTTTGTTATTCATATGTAAGTACACTTACAATATATGTGTTATAATTCACTACATTTTTAAAAAAATCGTTTTTTATTGGAATTCTGAATTTTACTTAGAAATGGAATATTTTTCTGAATTTATATAGAATTATCCTTTTTTTGTTACATATGGCTTTTGTCAGTTTGTGCCCAGAAAAAAAAGAAATTTAGACAGTCAATAAACATGATATATACACAGTAAATTACATATTTCCAAATCGGTATTGCCTTACGTTTATCGGAACTTGAGATAACAAAAATCAATACTCATTTTTCACAAAGAGTTTGTGACAAGGAAATTTAGCTTTCGCAAATTGACATCGTGGACATTGCATCCATCTCTGAGCGCCTGTCGTACTAAGTGCAAATTGAAGTGCGAGGCGAGACACAGTACAACTGTGGACGCAATAAAATTACAAACAAAAGACAATAGTAAACGCTCACAATTATTGAAAACTTCAATCACGTGCCATAATTTACAAGCGAACTGCACTATAAAATGACAAACAAGAAACAAACAAAAATATCGATAGAAACTCGGGATGACTCGACTTGGTACCGGTACTATCAAAAACAAGCGGTAGGGTTAAACCGCTAAATGGGTACCCAGACCTCCCAAGAATGAACGCAATGATATAATCTTCAAGGAAGTAACCCACACAAACGATGGAAGGATATGGAGTAAATGTACATGAGACAAAATCTCTACAAATACATGGTTAAAAACCAAAGGCGCACATGTGAGCCTGTATCGTTCAACTGGTGGCTACTGATTAAATAAGATTTCCCACAGGATTTTAACAATTAACCTGAAGTCAGTCATATGGTAGGTCATAATTGTCATGTTAAATTGCATATATATGTATATATATTATATCAATGTGATGTTTGAATCAGTTTTCAAGAAGTAACAATTTCGAACACTTTCCCGTAGAGTTTTATGTTGAATTATGATCCCCGGTGGTGACTATCTTGGATATGTGAACCTGTTGAACATATGAAGGTGGAAATTATGGTTCTTGATAAGCTGAACACTTGTGCTTTTCAAGCTTAACCTCTTACTATCTCGAATTGTTTTTGACATATAAGCAAATATGTATAAAATTACGAAACTTTGACAAATAATAGGTAATTACTCCTACATGGGCATTTAGATTTTCTTCAAAAAGTTCCCAGGCGGGTAGAGTTTAATATGCTGAATATTTTTGCAATTTAAAGTTGGCTTCTATCTGTATTAGTTTTTCCAATAAAAATATAAAAAATCTTCAAATTTTGAAAATTTTACAGAAAAGGGCAAAGCTGTAAGTCGGGATTTCAGATTTTCTTCAAAATTGCAGAGAAAGTGGGTCCTGCCATGCTCATGATTTTTACTGCATGTCAGATTTTTGATTTCTGTAACCGTTTCTAACTTATTTGCAAAAACAGCAATTTATCCATGTTCTGTTTTAGTAACAGTGGCCATGTTGTTTGGTCTTCGGATTAATTCAACACAATTTTAAACTGCATACTCTGGTGATTTTTTTAATTAAATTAAACATATTTTTTGCTCAAAATATTTACAGCAATGGGATCAGGTACAAGTTATCACAACATTATATAAAGCCCTCTCCCATCGCCCGTTTTGGATTTATGATCGGTACTAAAATCCTGAATTTGTTAAATGACTATCATGCTTCAATGCCTAGTCCATATCAACTTGATGTATGAAATAATTTTCTAATAATTTACAACATTGTCCAATATGGTCCTATGTTAAACTATGCTCCCCGATTGCGGCCATATTGGATGAGATTGGAATCTGATGTACATATGTATAAATTGTAGTTCTTGATAAGCTGAACACTTTTGCTACTTAAACTTAACCTCTATCTCAAATCATTTTCGAATAAAAGACAAAATGTATAAAATTATGACAATTTGACAAATTAAGGGCAATTTCTCCTACATGGGTATTCAGATTTTCTTCAAAATTTGTAGGTGGGTAGAGCTTGGTATGCTGAACATTTTTACAATTAAAACTGACATCTTTTATAGTTTTTCGAATAGAAAATAAAATATCTTAACATTTTAAAAATTTTACGGAAAAGGGGAACAAACTCCAAGACGTGTTTCCAGATTTTCTTCAAAATTGCAGGGCAGGTAGATCTTGCCATGCTGTTCATTTTTCATCTACGTCAGACTTTTAATATCTGAAACGTTTTTTGACTTATTTGCAAAAAACACCAATTTACCCCTCTGTTCTATTTCAAGCAACAACGGCCATGTTGTTCGGTCTTTGGACTAATCAAAAATAATTTTTAAACTGCATACATTGGTGATGCTTCAAGCCAAGTTTGATTACAACTGGCTTAGCAGTTTCAGAGGAGAAGATTTTTGAAATTGTTGACAGACGACGGACGGACGCAAAGTGATGGCAAAATCTCACATGGCCTTTTATGCCAGGTTAAATAACAAGCAAAGGAACAACGCTTTTATTGTTGTTCTTCATCTTAAAGTCACAATGAGGTTTTCACTAATGATCTTTGCACCGGTTTTAGCGGAATTCTTTGCTAAATGTAGATCAATGCTACATCCATGTCTTTTCTCGTTGACAAATATAAATTAAACTGGCTAAGTACTTTTACAATCAACGTCATCCGTTGCCCGACAAAAGCACTAGTGTCTTAAGTAAAGGGACGATTACAACATAAACACTTGTTTGAAAATGCATCTCACAATATAGATCAATGTAGAGCAATTCTACACCCATGTCTTTTCTGGTCATGGATGAAGGATCGTCGACAAACAAATTTAACTGGCGAAGTGTTCTTACAATCACTGTCATCCGTTACAGGACAATCGCACTAGACAGTGTCTTAGGCTAGTTGACGATTACAACATAAACACAGGGCACTCTAAGAGAACTTGGTATTATAAAACTATGAGAAGGGGAACTGAAAACAGGTGGTCAGGATTATATTTCAAAATTACAAAATGCCAAAACTTGAAACAATGACAGTACATGTATATCCATATGCGAAATTCCCTCACGAACAAGTACACCTATCTGAAATATTTAGAGAGCATACTTCTCTCGCACGGGAAATCTTTTTACAGACTCCACACTGCAGTAGAGACAAACTCCGGTCTTATATGGAGTAAATGTACATTAGACAAAATCTCTACCAATAGGAAAAATGAAAGGATATGGAGTGAATGTACAGGTGACAAAAACCCACAGGATACATAGAAAACTCCCGTTTATCAAGGACAGGGCTTTTATTCCTGTCTACATCTTGATGTCGCCTGAAGGTCTTCAACTACAGGTGAACAATATTCACCCCCTCAAGCGAGATCAAGAAGGCCCCTAGCGTGCACTTAAGCGGTATTCTTGACAAAAATTATATCAAGGTCACTCCCTTGCTCCCCACCCGCCATGGAGTGCCAACTTGGGCGATGCTCAGGGTTACTCAGCTGAAAGCACCAGGGTTACAAGAAGAAAATAAAAATGCATGATTTTAAAACAGTAAAACAACACTTTTATTGTTGTTCTTCATCTTGAAGTCGCAATGTGGCTTCAAAAATGGTCTTTGCCCTTACATCATAGCAAGTTCAAGACGGCCCCTAGCACCGGTATGAGCGGAATTTTTATGCTAAATGTAGATCAATGCTATATCTATGTCTTTTCTTATCATGGATGCAGGATCGTCGACAAACATAAATTTTACTTGCAAAGTGTCCTACAATCACTGTCAGCCGTTGCCCGAAAAAATCACTGGTGTCTTAGGCTAGTGGACGAAAACAACATAAGCACAAACACAGGGCACTCTAAGAGAACTTGGCATTTTAAAACTATGAAAAATGGGCACTGAAACCAGGTGGTCAGGATTAAATTTCGATATTACAAAAATCCCAAAATTTAAAACAATGACAGTATATCCATATGCGAAATTCTCTCACGAAGAAGTACACCATAACATGAAATATATAGATAGCATACTTTTCTCGCTCCCACAGAGATCTTTTTACGGACTCTGCAGGAGAGTCAAACTCCAGTCTAAAATAAAAAATGGAAGGATATGGAGTAAATGAACATGAGACAAAATCTCTACAAATGCATGGTTAAAACAAGCAAAGGAACATCGTTTTCACTGTTGTTCTTCAACTTGAAGTCAAAATGAGGCTTTCAACAATGATCTTTGCCCATACCTCATCATAAGTTCAAGAAGACCCCTAGCACCGGTTTTAGCGGAATTCTTTGCTAAATATAGATCAATGCTACATCCATAGGAAAAAGAAGGAAAACGGGGAATGTGTCAAAGAGACAACGACCCAAAGGGGAGCAATAACAACTCAAATCCACCATAAGATCTTCAATGAACGGTGAGGAAACCCCACACCCAACGGCAGGTCGGCGTTGGCCCCTAAATAAAGAGTAATCAAGTTCAGCGAAATAAACACCATCCTAGACTCCCATAGATATAAAGTGAACTAACAAGAAAACAGACAAGACACACAAAGGCTTAATAAATTTCCTGACTTAGGACAGGCGCAAACCTGCTGCGGCGGGGTTAAACTAGTTTTATTGGGCCCAAACCTTCCCCCTTTAGCCAATGTGATAAATAAAAAACAATCGTAACAACAGTAAAATTAAGTTGGCAATAGGACTGAGTCAATTGTGAAAAAAAAATGAAACTGAAAGAACTAAATATACGGACATAAACATGAAATCACAAGAGACTACTATAGCAGTTAACTGACATGCCAGCTCCAGACCCATTCCCAACTGACAAATTAAGTTATGTACCCTCAGTATACAGCTTCCACCAAGATCCCTTTCATGCATATACCGGAATACATAACCTGTGTCCATGCAATACTGATTTTAGAAATTTAGAATGTGTTTAGTTAAAATGCAAAGACCCCATCAAAAAATCAATGTTAATACCAAAAAAGGCCATACGTAATAACTTGACGACAATGCCGTAATTATAACCCTTATGAATTAGACGATTTAAAAGTTTTATAAGTTTGTTAGGCGAGTTTAAGTAGTTTTTACTCTTATGTAAAACATTACCGTTAAATAAGGGATGTGGAATACCAGCCTTGATTAGATGTTTAAAGGTTGCATTGTATTAAATATGAATTAAATCTTTATATCGATGATAAAATTTAGTAAAGGTTTCAACTAATTTATGATAACGAAAACCCTGATGTAATAGTTTTTCAGTTATGAAAAGATTCCGTTCATTAAAATCGCAAACTTTATTACATACTCGAGCAAATCGAACAATTTGAGATATGTAAACACCATATAATGGCGCTAATGGAACATCGCCATCCAGAAATGGATAATTAACTATGGGAAAAGAAAAATGGTCCCTTTTATCATAAATTTTAGTATCTAATTTGCATTCGTTATATCAAAATTGATGTCTAAGAACGGCCAATGATGATTATTAGAATTGGCTTTATTCAAAGTAAGTTCTTTAGGGTAGATGTCCTTAAAATACGTATTAAAGTCGTCATTATTTAAAGTTAAAATATCATCCAAATATCGGAAAGTGTTGTTAAACTTTTCAATTAAATGCTGTTTGGATGGGTGGTTGCTGATGTTGGTCATAAACTGAGATTCGTAGCAGTACAAAAAGAGGTCCGCTATAAGTGGTGCACAATTGGTACCCATAGGAATTCCCATGACCTGGCGATAAATAGAGTTACCGAAACGAATGAATATATAGTCAAGTAAAAATTCAAGTGCTAAAATCATATCAAAACAAGTCCAATTAGTTGAGTTCTTTTGTTTTGTATTACTAAAATTTGTGTTAAAGGGATCAGAACATTCACAATCGGAATTTTTGAATGTACATTGAATGAGACGTCTGAATTTTTCCTTTATAAGATTATGTGGTAAGGTAGTATAGAGGGTAGAGAAATCAAAACTTTCAAGGGATTCAAAAGGGGCATTATAAGCGTACAATTTATCGAGAACTTCCAATGAATTTTTTACACTTCAAAAATGATTGATACCACTGTTTTCATTTACTTTGTTACAGAAATTTATAACCAGGTTTTTAATAGCAGTCAAAGTATTAGTGAGTATAATAGAAACTTTAGTAGTAGAACAGTGACTAGATGACATGTCTTTCCTGGTCATGGATGCGGGATCGTTGCAAAACATTAATTAAACTGGCAAAGTACTATTACAATCACCGTCATCCGCTGCCCGACAAAAGCACTAGTTTCGTCGATCAGCTAGTGGACGATTACAACATAAACACATGTTTGAAAATGCATCTCACAATATATGATATGACAATGTAGTTCTTGTGAAAATATGTTCAGTTTGAATCAGATACCACATTAGAAAAGAGCTAAGCGAAAAGTCAAAGGTCAAGGGCCACCAACCTTGGGTTGGTGACACATTTAACTTATCTACACACATGCCAAATACCAAAAGTGTATTTCAAAAGACGAAAACGTTATAGCCTTTACACAACTTTTCAATAGTAAAGCAGTAATCTGACCTTTAGGACATAGTTAAGGTCAAGAGTAACCAACCATCGCACATGACACATCGGAATGATCAATTCCTCATGACAAATACCAATGGCCTATATCAAAAGACAAAAACATTACAGCTTGGATATTGACTTTAAATTACAAAAGCAATAATTTTACCTTGAAAACAAAGTTCAAGGTCAAAAGTCAATAATCATAATACAGACACATCGTCTTGAAGTGATCGACATACATGCAAAATATCAAAAGCCTACCTAGAAGGCAAAAAAATTACAGCCCGGAAACGACATTGTAACGGTCGGATATGCAGCGGGGTCTTAATTATTAACCCCTGCAAACGAATTTATCACTTAGCTTTCAGTCTGTCTCTTTGTCCGCATATAGGGTACTTCTTATAGGTAACCGACATCTCTTGTAGATTTTAACGAGTCCTAAAATGTTAAAGAATGTTTTTATAATATTTTACGAAGGGATATGGAGTAAATGAACATGAGACCAAACACATATGTTAACTCCAGCTGCAAGAATTGGCTATTTCGGAAATTAATTCCTCATCAGCAGCACTAGAACATGTGCACTTCATATTCTTGATGTATTATAGGATTAAACACCGTTTTAAAGGAATTTATTGGAGTATAAACGGGACCAACTCACTCACAAATAAATAAAAGTCCGAAGGACTTTTATGATATGTTTGTGAGTGACTTGGTCCCGTTTATACTCCTATAAATTCCTTTCAAACGGTGTTTAATCCTTATAATTCTTTTAATTTGATGATAAGTAATTCAATTCTTACTTTTATAATGCCAATCACGCGTTTTTGTTCTATTTGATACACTCGGAGTATTAATTTATAAGGTGAACTTAAATGTAGTTCGGTCAACACCGTCTATCGAGAAATAAACGACTTCAGAAATTGCTACCGGAAGTAAATTCAACCAATCATATCAGCGTATTTCCTATTATGCAAATCATATAAGAATTATTATTTGATATACTTTATAATAATAACAATATTTTATAGGTACGGTAACCAATTTGTATATTCAACTCCTCCTACTATTTTTAACAAGAGATCTGAAACTTTTCATAATGTTTGAAGATAAATTGAACATGTGCACCTATTATTTTGGTATAACTATAGATCTATTTTTTCCAGATTATAAAGATAGTCGAACTAAGGCATTTTCCGACAGTATTCTATGTACAGGGTACAAATTTTTTGTTATCAACACATCTCACATAGTCCCCGGACCTAAGATTTTGAAGAATGTTTCGCTGTACTCAAAGGTATAACAGTAATATTTTTAGATATTCGCAGACAAAAATGCTTACATTTCAACATTCCATCAGGTGATTTAGCGATTTCCCGTGCAGGAAGATTCTATTGGTTGGTGAAGTGATTACGTCATTTTTTCACTGTATTTTCTAAGTCTTAAATAATTTGTCATTAAAGTCATTATAAAATATTTTAAAATAACTAAATACCGAAGTTACTGTAAATTTATTTTCTGCACATGCGCATTTCGACAACTTATGTCTCTTCAGTGCAGATAAAATCTAAATGTTTGGAAGACCATAAACTCAAAGATGTTCAAAAACTGATAGAGAACAAATACCCAATATGATCTAAATGTAAAGCCAAAATCAGCTAAGGACAGAGCTTTGCATGAGGGAGATACTCCTTAGTTTTTAACAAAAAAAACTTGAAATGTAATAAGATAATCACATTTGAGTTTATGATCTTCCAAACGTTTAGATTTTATCTGCACTGAGACATAAGTTGTCGAAATGCGCATATGCAGAATTTAAATTCACAGTAACTTCGGTATTTAGTTATTTGTTACCACTGGGTCGATGCTTCTGCTGATGGACTGCTAGTCCCCGAGGGTATTCACCAGCCCAGTGGTCAGTATTTCGGTGCTGACCCGAAAGCCGATTCTATTTGGAACCTTACAATATTTAAATTTTTGTAAATTTTGTTTAAAACTAAGGAGTGTCTCCCTCATGCAAAGCTCTGCCCTAAGCTGATTTTGGCTATACATTTAGATCATATTGGTTATTTGTTCTCTA
>MJUU01053075.1:58056-92011 GCA_002080025.1 Modiolus philippinarum | reverse complement strand
AATATATATATATATATATATATATATATATATACTGTATTATGATGATTTTCATTTTGATTCGTCATATTTCCGTTGACATTGATGTTTATTTTACCAAAAAGCACAAATGTTCCATTTACAGCAACATATACATAAATTGAGTCTTTTCATCTTAGTGAATAGTCTATTCCAGGTTCATGGAAAATTGATAATTTATCTATCAAATGATCAACTTATGTTTGTGTAATCGTTTTCCTGTCATTTCAACTTCTATTATCTTATTAAGAAGCCTTTTCTATCGAAATGGAAATGCTTTTCGTCCTTGCGTCTTTTGTCCGTATGTGATTCTGGAGACTAGGTTTGTTTGTTTTTCGTCACATTGAATTCGTAAAACATCTTAAATCTGATCTTATTCAAACATTAAACAGTTTTGTATCGGCCTAAGCCCTAAAAGTTACTGCTTTGAAACTATATTATAATATTTATTTACCAAAAAAGCAGTTTTTCTGTTAAAATACCAGGGCAAATTGGTTGAAGCTGCTTCTGTGAAAATCAGTATGGGGTCTACGGTCAGTTACAACTTTACATCTCCAAAATATTGCTTAGTAAGCCCTACACAAAATAAGCAACCACGCCCAAATAGACGACATGTGCCAGCGCGAAAAGGTCAAGGAAGATGGGGTGGGCCATAGGTCTTCCAGAAGGTGTACAGATCGTATGGGAGTTGAATGAGGATACATGAACGATCGGGCATGGTGTAAGATTTATTTTGTTTAACTATGTCGTATCTCATACAATAAAATGCTGATCAAAATATATTTTGTTTTTGCATTATTTATTGATTGATAATATCTTTGATTTGTTAGTATTCTGTAGTGTGCAGTTTGAGCCGAAGTAGCTCATTTTGCTAGGTTCTGTTTATCCTGGTTTTTCCCATTTCTTTGTAGCAACATCCCAACAGCGCCAGCATACAGAGTTTACATCTCCCAGCTCATTCCCATTTCAAGAGCCTTTGTTCGATACAGCGCCTTCCTTGATAGAGCCCGGTTGCTCACAAATGGGCAACTTAACCAAGGGTATGTTACCCAAAACTTGAAGTCATTCTTCCAGCCGTTTTACGGTCGACATCACCATATTGTGGACCGCTAATGGATATCTGTTTCCCAGATGACCACAGATCTTTTCCTTTAAAGCTTTCTCGTTGTTTCTTCTATCGGATTTGACTTTACTACCGGATTTGACATGTTCAACACGGTGGATGTCGTATAAGAAGAGGAGATGCTTACTCTACCGGTGCACCTGATCTCACCCTTGGTTTTTTATTGGATCCGTGTTGTTCATCTTTGTGTGTGTGTGTGTCTTCATTTTTCTTTTCTGTTCCGTACTCTTTTTGTGTCTCTGTTTCTTTGTTGTTCCGAAATTGCCATTGTGCTTGGGTTATTAGTTTTAGATTGACTTGGTTCTCACTTACTTTTTATTGTGTCGAAGTAATTCATTTTCTTACTTTTTTTTTCCATTGGTTGGTTGCAATTGCAAATTTTGTCTTGTTTTGTTGTGAACAGGTTTTATGTTTCAGTGATGCTTTGCGTTTTGTTTTGAATATACCGAAAACAAAACTATATTCGAAGTAATGGATTCCTCAGACAGATTAGATGTTAAATGAAAACTCTTGCAAATACCTTCGAAAAGAAACGACGTTTTGTATCAAAATGTGGATTCTGTTGCATCAAGAGATCTGCCCGTCGAGGAAGTACAATCGTTGGTACAAAGTAGGACATTTCTACTGTATGACAGAATCGACAGCGATCAAGATGATTCATTCCACTGAAAACTGAGAAGAATCATTGAAAATCAAAATTTACCCGATGCAGAACTTCAATGTCAGAGTGTATGCTATAAAATTTTTACCAAGCAATTAAAAAAAAGTCAAAACAAAATGTACAAGCAATATATCGTCAACGGTCTTGCTTTGAGAAAAGCCAAATGTACCTTATGTTCCTTCTGTTCCATCTTCTACTGCAAACTTTGACTGGAAGTCTATGTGTTTATAGTACCACCAACGGCATTGTGGCTATAAACAGAGACCCCATAAGTAAAGTATAAACCGGTTGTGTTTATAAAAAGTATGTGCTAGTGCTGGGGGTTGCTGCGATTGGGTCCTTATAAGATGGATCTGATTTGGTTGCTGTTGGTGCTCAGTACCACAGCAAATGTCACTAAGAATATTTATCCGAGAGAAGCATCAAATCGAAATCTTGTGACAAATATCGCCAGAGTTAATCCACACCAAGTAGATTCTAAAATTGATGAACCATCATTCCACCAAGGCGTGGTGTTTGAACTTCAAAAGCTTCTTGAAAAATATAAACACTATTTTAATACTTTCATAACGATGATGTCGATAGTCCAGGTTATCAATCTCATCAACTATTAAAAAAGCTAAAAATTCATTATTGGGATAGAGTCATATTCAAAGCACAGACTAGTAATAGCCAGAGCGTCATGCTCATGGCAAATACAGCAATTGAAGCGCTTATTTCCACTCTCGTATTCCAAGCACAGATTTGCCATCCAAAAAAATGTGAGCTTCATCGGACAACATCAAAATCTGTGTTCTTTTTGAGCCACGGCTATTCTAAGGCTGATATCAAGGGTACGCCTAACATAGCATTGTGGTCTAGCAGTGATAGTGAAGAAGCGGATACATAAATCATATTTCATGCCTCAGCTGCTGCATCATCTGGATTTCAACGCATTATTGCTCTTTCTCCTTGTTCACTTAAGTTTTGATATTAGTATTGAGATTTGGTTGCATTTGTCCAAAGGTTGGCGAAGTTACCAGCCCATATCATTGCGGGTATGCTTGAACTAAACTTGTGTAAAGCTCTGCCTGCCTTCCATGTTATTACTGGTTGCGATTCAAACAGACCTTGGGATATGTTCAAATCTATCGACATTTTGTTCTCTCGCCGAGCTGTCTATACTTTCCTTAGATGAGATTACATATAATTGGGAACAGTATGTCCTGCGTTTTTACAACGGTTCTCCAACGAGTGCAAGTTGAAACAAAATGCGATATAAACTATTTGCAAAAATGGTCAAAGAATGAGCTTCTACCTCAACCCAGAATGCTCTTTTGCAGCACTTCAAACGAGAAGAATACAAAACTTTAATTTGGCTATCATCGTTGCAGCCAAATCCTGCAATACCAAGTCCAGATGGTTGATGGTGGAGAAAAATGTACCGGTAGGAAAAGCCACCTGAAGAGAAACTCAACAGCACAGAAAAGATCATTGGTGCCCTTAGGCCATAAGATTGAGGAGGAAGTGATGATGGATTACCATACTTATGATGCTTGACCCAATGCCTAAACAAAACAAAGAAATGGTCAAATGTGGTTTAAAATCCTCAAATTGTGCACTTCGGTGATCTGTGAAGCAACTGAATTACGTTGTACTGAAGCTTGTTTGTGAGAAGGTGGCTAGAGTTGTCACAACTTTCACGAGAACAATGTTGTAGGTGGTACCGATTTTTCTTCATTTGAAGAATCCGACAATGAAAATGGTCCAAACTAGCATTATTAGTATTTCACAGTGACGGGTTGATGTATTTGTAAATATTGATTTATCAAGATCCTTTGGTTATTTTGTACATTATGTACATAGTTTTCCGTTATTTTGTAAATACTATGTATGTTATCAATATTTTTGGGGTTGTGCAAAATATACATGCAGATTATATCTCTATTTTACGAAAATTACTATTTAATTTATTATCTCCCTTGTGAACTGCCACCCTGACATGGCGCGAGAGCTTGAGATTCCCTTTTACTATATAGACTGATTCGGATTGAATTTAGTATTCAATTAGATATAATCATGCCACTGAGGTCACGTATAAGGGGACACCCTTTTTTACCATGTACATAGTTCTCTTTGTTATTGTATATTGTGTTTGAATTTACGTATTTAAATCAGCTTTTTTGCTTTGTTTTAGTTTGTTTAATGTTTGTTTTGTATAATTTGGCAATACAGTCGCTTGTATTAACTAACATTGCATTTTAAAATTAAAAACAATACCAGATTTTGTCTTTTTGCTTTGAATGAGCTTAAAACGCGTCACGAGCTCACTTACGGATGTCACAGGTACAAAAATACGGTACTTGTGTAGAGGTGAATTCTTGCCTGAAACGTACAACATGTTATAAGAACATGATTTTTGTTTCTGTTTAAATTACATAAAGTTTTCAACTGTGAGGTGAATTTTCTGAAATCATAGGCACCAATTTAGAAATGGCGCTTTCGACACTTTTGCACGGGAAATCGGAAAATCACCTGAGGGTTTCAATACTAGAAATGTATGAATATCTGTTGAAACAAAAAAAATTACTGTTATACCGATGAGTACAGCGAACTAATTTTCCAGGGCAGATATGCTGTTTGGTTCGGGGACTAACAGTTTTTGACCAATGGGTCTGAAACTTTACAGAAAGTTTACTTACATAGAACATGAACACCTCATCTTGACTCGAGGGCTCGTCGGGTAAATTTCTATAGACAGGGTACTCATTTATGTAATTGACTCCTCTCACAGTTCTAATTCAAGAGGCCTGAAACATTGTACATTGTTTTTATATTCTTTGAAAATGTCTCCTTCCTATTGAAGTAGAAATTTGTTTTAATTTTTCCAGAAATCATAGATAGAATTTCCGACAAAAATTCTATAGACGGAGAGCCCATTTTGTGTAATCAACTTTCTCGGTTTTTCATCAAGAAATATGTAATTTTGCACTTAGTTTCGATATATATTGAACATGCGCACCTCGTACTTTGGTAGAATTTTATAATTGTATCGTGAGTTACATAAAGTTGAACCCAATTATGCTCTGGAAGGAATATATATAGCCCTCTAAGGACATTCAATTTGATTTTAAATGATCTGTACTTGTTGAGTCTTGCACAATAATAAATCAGCAACGAGTACTGAGGCAAAGTAAGTGAGAACCGAACCGTCAGTCTAAAAAGGTAGAAAAACAGTGCTTGTGCAGTAAATTATAACCAATCACATCATTATACCATACACCATACACCGTGCACCATTATACCATACACCATGCACCATTTCACCATATACCATACACCATCACACCATACACCATTACACCATATATATATCTTACACAATGCACCATTGCACCATACACCATGCACCATACACTTTACACCTTAAACTTTACACGATCGATGTCCAATATAATGTATTTGCATTTCGGTATTTATTTAGTGGCCGGTGCATACAACAAAAGACTTGTCTATTTTGCAGGACAATTTAAATATATATTTGTAGAAGATATTGTTTTGCCTTACATACACACAGACTTAGCTATCGTGGTCCCGAACCTTATCCCCTCCCAATTCATCACCGCAAATGTGGCAGTGCGTGATTTCTGTGAAGCTCTCCTTGTCCTCATTGGTCATCACCATTTGGCTAGGTCTCCTTGTATATCTTACCGATTGCCCTCACTTCCTCCTTGGCCGCATCCTCCCCGAAGTAGACGACTGGGGCCTTATAATCATCATGAGCGTACTTCACGTGATAGCAGAAGCCCGGTGGTAGGTGTAGTTGGTAAGCCTTCGTGTAGGAGTGTGATTGATCCGGCTGGCAGGTGCTGAGCTTCTCCGTGAAGCATAGGTGACGAATGGGACTCTCAGCATCTTTTTGTGGTTGTTGAAGGCTATAGTGGCCCCTTCTTCCGGCATCTCGGTCCTGACCGCATCCTTCTGACTGCAATATTCCATATGCTCGTCCAAGATATCCTGCCTGGAGAAGTGGGAAAGGCATCTGCGGTAGAAGAAAAGCTCACGACCGTGCTCCGTCACCTGGGAGCTCAGATGTCGAGAGAGGCTCTTGATCCAGCAGTAATGCTTCTTTCCTTCGCGTTTAAGGAAGAGAAGATCTACGTGGGTGTGGCCTGTATTCTTGGATATCTTGATGGGGCAGACCTCTTCCTAGAATCCGTATACGTTGACGTTGATGGCGGGATTCTGCCTCTCAAATTTATCGATCACCCCGAGCGAAACTGGGAAATTAATGCCTTCGGATTTTAGCACATCTTCCCATTTCTTGTACTAAGTTACGCGGTAGGCATAATTGCTATCTACCTCATCATGATGAAGGGCCGCCAGTATCGCTCACTGGAAGCAGCGATCATCCTCATTTTTCACATTGACGATTGCCTTCGTTTTCGCGAGAGCCGATGGGGTTGGTATGAAGGAGCTCCCCTTGAGTGGCTTGAATTGGTTGAGATGGATTTCTAGCTTCTAGGTGTGTCCGAATGTCCACCCGCTCCCTTCCCGCATGTACTTAGCCATATTTTCCTTGACCTTCTCCATCATGAAGGCAATCTCCAATTTGAGGTCAGATGATTGACTGAAGGTAGTCATGGCTGATCGGAAGTAATGGTTGATGTAGGTATTTTCTCCGGTCGCGGGGTTGGTCTTCACCGTTTCTGCTAGAAGCACTAAGTGCACCTTCAATCCCTTCTTTTTGGTGAGAGCATCTGAGATTGTTGTGGAGATTGTGCTCCGACTTACTTTGAGAAATGTGGCCACGTCGTGCAACTTTACGGGTTCGATGACGACCGTGCCAAATACGCCATTCAGAGCTATCGGTCATCTTGATCTCATCCTCGACCGGGGCGTTTTTGATGTCCTCTTCTACCAGCTGGATCAGATCTTCTCTCTTGAGCTGAGAGTACTTGGTGAGGCCGCGATTCTTTACCAGCACTTTGAGCTGCTTCTTGCTGAAGACTTCCTGGCGATCAAATTTACGGATAGTTTTCTCTTCGAGGAGCTTCACCAAGGCTTCTTTATTTTTTCTACTGACCCCCTTCAGACCCTCATCCTTAGCTATTTGGCGGAGGGCCTTCATGGTCTCTTTGACCACCATCTTACCCTCGACGACTCTTGCAGAACTGTCCCATTTTCTCTTGAGTGGGTAGCCGCAGCTGGTCTTCTTCTCTCCTGGTTGATGCTCAAATCGCTGGACTTGCTCCTCCCCGCAATTTTGACACTGCTGGGTGTGCTCATGCACCTGCGCCTGGTTGGGGGCATTGCAGCACTGCTGCTGCTTTTGGGGGGTTGGGTGATATCTTCCAAATCTTCTTCATTCACCAGAAAGAAATCCTAAACCGATCCATCTTATTTCTTTCGGATGTCATATCTTTATTTATATCAATCTGTGAAATCCTTCCCTTTAAGGTGTCCTTATCCCCACTTTCCTGTCGGACGACTTGTCTATCAGCGAATACATATGCCATTCTTTTATTTACCCTATGCTCAATAGGAATGCCGTCTGTTTGCATTTGGCCGTCGGGGTTGGGGTCCTATGCAGGATTTTCCCTTGAAAAGTGGGGTGGTGTAAATCGGCCTTTTCATACTACTAATATGGTACCGGAATCAATTTTACGAAACGGGGGACAGTTTTACTCTCTAAAACTTTTTCTTGCAAGAAAGATAGGGAAATATAAAAATATAAAGACAAATAATCCAAATTATTCTTAGCTATCAAAAGACAGAAAGAAATATTTACTACTTTTGTCTTCATCATCTCACATTTTAAACCGTATTCCTCATCATCAGGGAAAGACAAGACATATTTTGTTAAGAACCACACTGATTCACACAAGAAGTACACTGAGACTGACGTAATAAAAATGTTAGAAGTTTTGATCGACAATATTTTTGTCGAATTCGGAGGTCGTGTTTTCCAACAAACATGATTCCTATGGGAACAAACTGTGAGCCGCTTTTAGCTGACCTTTTCCTTTACTTGTACGAGGCCAATTTTTTACAAGGGCTAATTCAAAGAAAACAAAAACATTTAGCCCAGTCCTTTAATTTCAGCTTCCGCTACAAAGACGATGTTCTTTTCTTAATAATCCTAAATTTAAGGAGTATTTACATCAAATCTATTCAAATGAGCTTGAAATGAAAGAAACAACTGAAACACCTTTTCAAGCTTCGTACCTAGATCTTTTATTGTATATTGACGAAGATGGACGTTTGAAATCAAAGCTATATGACAAGCGTGATGATTTTTATTTCCTAATTGTGAACTTTCCCTTTCTTAGCAGCAATATACCTATCTCTCCAGCCTATTGAGTGTACATTTCACAGTTGATTCGTTACTGTCGAGCGTGTAGTTTGTACAGTGATTTTTTGAACAGAGCAAAAACACTGTCCCAAAAGCTAGTTAGTCAGGGATTTATTCAACCTATGTTAAATTCATCCCTCAAGAAATTCTATGGCCGTCACCATACCATCATTGAAAGATATGACGTGTCAGCATCCCAAATGAAAATGGACATTTTCAGCTAGATTTACGTGTTCCCGGATTTTACTACCGACTTTGACATTTTCCCGGATTGAATCACTCACAATGTGATATGTGCTGTTAACAGAGCAGGACATGCTTACCCTTCCGGAGCACCTGATGTCACCCTCAGTTTCACTGGAGTTCACACTGTGAGTGCCCTTGTTTTGAATGTTGTAATTTCTGTTTCTGTGCTTTGTGTCTGTCTAACGTCATTGTTTTTGTGTCTAACGTCATTGTTTTCTGTGTTCTCGTTTTGGCCGTGTCTTTGGACTTCGATTTTTGTAAATTTCACACCTTTGTTCCTTCGGTATTCTACTGCCGTTGTCTCACATTGTAAACTGTATTCTTCATCATCTCACATTGTAATTAGTTAACAGTTACTTCGGTATTTTGTTATCGTAATCCGTAAACCACTATTAAGATAAAATATAAAAAAATTCTAGATTCTAATCACCGTCCTGATTTTTTCAACACATCCAAAAAATGTTATTTTGATTTTTCCCAATTTATGATAATTTTTCTTTCTGAGCAGCTATATAACTATCTCTTTAGCCTATGGGATGTACTGTCGAGCATGAAGTTTATACAGTGATTTTTTTTAAATAGAACAAAAATACTGTCTTAAAATCTGCTAATTCATGGATTTGTTCAGTCTTTGCTACTTTCATCACTTCAGAATTTCTATGGCCGTCACCATGACAAAATTGAAAGATATGACGTGTCTATGTACCAAATGAAAACAGACATTTTCAGCTAGATGTCACGTCTTCACAGATTTGGCATAAATGGTTTTGACTCAACCCTGGATTGACTCACTGATAGTGTGACGGGTGTCGCTAGCGGAGCAGGACAATCTTACCCTTCCGGAGCACCTTATGTCTACTAACGGTTTTCATGGGAGTTATGAGAGCCTTAGTTCTGAATGTCGTCTTTTTATTTCCGTGCCTTGTGGCCGTCTTGCGTCTTTGTTTTGTCTTTGATTTTGTGTGTTCCCGTTTTTGCCATGTGTATGGACTTTTGTAATCATCACTTCCCTTGTTCCCTCAGTATCCTTCTGTCGTTGCATTTTTAATCATAAATGACATTGATCGACATTTAGCAATGAATTCTGTTAAAAGCGGTGCTAGAGGTAGAATTTATGCCATATCGCATACTATCGATATCCCTATTGTTGCATATTTTCAGTAAATTTGTACAAAAAATTAGTACAAGATGGCATTTATACCATATTGCATATAATCAATATCCCTATGGTTGCATATTTTCAGTACATTTGTACCACATTTGAGTACTAGATGGCATTTACACAATATCACATACTATCGATATCCCTATTGTTTCATATTTTAAGTTAATTTGTACCTAATTTGAGTACCAGATGGCATTTAAGCCATACCGCACATTATCGATATCCCTATTGTTGCCTTTTTTCAATACATTTGTAACAAATTTGAATACTAGATGGCATTTACACCATATCGCATAATATCGATATAACTATTGTTGCATATTTTCAGTAAATTTATACCAAATATGAGTACTAGATGGCATTTACACCATATCGCATGTTATCAATATCCCTATTGTTGCATATTTTCAGTACATTTGTACCAAAATTGAGTACTAGATGGCATTGAGACCATATCGCATACTATCGATATCCCTATTGTTGCATATTTTAACTAAATTTGTACCAAATTTGAGTCCTAGATGGCATTTACGCCATATTGCATACTATCGACATCCCTGATGTTGCATATTTTCAGTAAATTTGTACCAAATTTAAATACTGATGACATTTACGCCATATCGCATACTATCGATATCCTTATTGTTGCATATTTTCAGTAATTTTGTACTAAATTTAGGTTTCAGATGGCATTTGCACCATATTGCATACTATCGGTATCCATATTGTTGCCTGTTTTCAATACATTTGTACCAAATTTGAGTACTAGATGACATTTACACAATATTGTATACTATATATATCCCTGTTGTTGCATGTTTTAAGTAAATTTGTACCAAATTTGATAATTAGATTGCATTTACATCATATCGCATACTATCGATATCCCTAATTGTTGCATGTTTTCAATAAATTTGTACTAAATTTGAGTACTATAGATGACATTTACACGATATCATATACTATTTTCAGTACATTTGTACAAAATTTGAGTACTTAAATTATACTTAAAATATATCATAAAATTTGTTGTTATATTTACATTTGTTGCTTGTCTTAGGGTACTTCATACCAAATGGGAAATATCCTTTTTGCGCAGTGTGAGTATTAGACCTTTTGCATCGAATGTGTATAGGGAAAAGTTTACGTATTAACGTATAAGCATATACATTTAGCCCATTTTAGGTATTTTGATCCCGTAAGTCTTTCACACACAGTATAATTTTTTATGACGGAGTAACTGATTACATTTCAAATACTCAGATGTAGTACATGAAATCCAAACTACGGTTTTAGTACTTTGTCCACTGAGTGGTGTTGGTAGTAGAGTTAGGTGAATGATTCTCATGAGTTTAGAATTAAGAAACACAAATGAGAAAGGAAAGAAAGCAGGCATGCAAGAACAAGACGTTGAGTGTTTTGAGGGTATAAAAACATAAATGGGCTAGCAGAAATGATGACTTCGTTTGTGTCATCCTTATAAAAGCGGGGAAAGCAGTGGCGGATCCAGACTTTCTGTGGGGGGGGGGGGGGGGNTTTCCGAAAACTTTCTAGGATTTTTCTAAATAGTTTCCAGCCTAAGGGGGGACTGCCCACCCGGGCCTCCCCTAAACTGCCACTTGAAAGACTTTCCATTTTTTCCAAGCTAAGGGGGGCTGGCCACCCGGGCCTCCCCTAAACTGCCACTGGAAAGTCTTTCCATTTGCAACTCGTGACTTTCAGCTAGTCAAGTGCCTTCCGATTTTCTAGCTTTCCACTAAGTAGCAATCTTTTGAATTTTTGTCTGCGACAAGAGCTTTTGCCCGATATACACATTTGAGACGGTTGAATTTCCGAGTTTGTCCCCTAGCTTTTTCCTGTCTTTTTCCTAAAAAAAAATGGTAGATGCATACATAACTTGGCAGTCTAAATAAAGATATGTCGCCACATGAGGCACCCTATTCTTAATCAAATCTAACCAATATTTGCTTATTCTTCTGAATGCCATAACCGGGAAGTGTTTGATTTAAAGCTTTAGATACTGAGCCTTCAATCTTACATGGTAGACATCTTGAACAGTTGGAAGCTTGCGAATATTTTTCAATAACACCATTCAAATTGATTGACCTACCTTTTAACGAATACTTGAAATTAACGAGTTCAAGTGAAGGCTGTTGTTACTATAGTTAATAGTGATCTATCAAAACATAAACTCGTAACAAGTACGCAAACATACCGCGCATTAATTACTTCAAAAATCCGTATGTTATTTTCTATAGGAAAACAGCAGAGAAAAAAAGGGGATTGGGTGATAAAATCCTATTTAACCATGTCACTAACTTTTCTTAGGTGCTGTTTACTAAATGTGGCTTTCAGGAATTCTTTTTTAAGTTTGTCTTCTGTCTTTATTTATGTTTTTTTTTCTTTTCTGTTTTTTTTTTCTTTTGAAAGTTGTCCAGGAGATCGTGTCCTGAAAATGATGTGGGATATCAAGGCGAATTGGAGGAGTGATAACTTATCAGTTTGGAGTTGATGTGTATTCTTGTTTAACAATGGGATATAAACAGTGGCATTTTTTTTAAAGCTCGTGTCCCTAGCTTGCCACTGTCGTCAAACTCAAGAAGTAAATCTAAAAACAAAACAGAATGGTCAGTGTCTGTAGTCTCCTTTATTTCAAGTTCTGGGGGATATATTAATGGATTATAGTCGGCAAATTTACTACTATTAAATAACTAAATACCGAAGTAACTGTATTTACTTTCTGCATATGCGCATTTCGACAACTTATGTCTCATCAGTGCAGATAAAATCTAAATATTTGGAAGACCAGAAACTCAAAGATGTTTAAAAACTGATAGAGAACAAATAACCAATATGATCTAAATGTAAAGCCAAAATCAGCTATTAAGCGACAAGACATCATCAATATATCTATATAATTAATTAAGTAATTAAAGGATCTAGCCCCTTTAATTTTATTTCGTCTGACCAAATTTTGCAAAAATTCTGCTTCGTAAGTGAACAATAACTGGTCGGCTAAGAGAGGAGCACAATTCGTACCCATTGGAATGCCGACTGTCTGTTGTAATATCTTGCCCCCGAACTGGACAAAACCAGACAAATTGGTTACACAAAATAATTGAGGTCAGGAAATAAACCTGTAAAATAAATTCAAATAAATTTTCTTGTATCATCTCTTTGTCGACTATGAAACGTGGGGCTAACATATTGAAAAATAATAGTGAAATAGTAAGTGAGAACCGAACCGTCAATCCGAAACGAATAATCCAAGGACAATGGCAACATCGGAAACAAACAAAGAAACGGAGACACAACATGAGTACGGCACAGAAAAGAAAAATGAACATGTGCACCGAGTTTTCAGAACATTTTTCAATAGAAATTCGTGAATCTATCTTCATGACGTGGAGTTAAAGCCCTTCGCATTCGGTTTTGAGGTATGATTGGGGTAATGAAGATCACTTTTGGTTTGTGCTGGTTTGGTCATACATTTAATTGACCTTTCCGTGATAGCATTTGCTTTATATACGAAATTTTTACTAAAAATGACATTTATTTTATTGCATTTGTAAAATGACAAACGGGTACCGGGGTTCAGAGACATAATTTAAGTTACTCTCCATGTGCGCCTTTGCGATACGTCAATACATATACGCCTTTGTATACGTCTTAGATGCAACATCTGTAGTACTAGGACATTAATACGTCATACCATAATATTTTCTCGCAAGTTTTCGGGATAGTAAAATTGTTGCCAAAAATGTCAAGTTTTTGTTTGTAAATTTATTAAAATACGTATTACGAGCAATATCTGCAGGAACGGAACTTAATTGTTCATCGGCTTACGTGAAAATTTAAAAAAAATGATCCGTTTAAATATTTAAAGTTTATGGGTTTTTGTATTCACATTTTGGTTTCAGTAAAAAAAATATTAAAATTATGCGATTATTTCGGCTAATAATTATTATTTATGGTTAGAAAATAGCACATGCTAGCGTATAAAAAGCACGATAATTTTCTTTATCTTAAATTTGCTTTAGTTGAAAACAAATATATTAACAAATTTTTAAAAATGGATCATAGTCAATAATTAACTTCGATTGTACCAGGTTAATTGCCTCTCGTTCATATTGTTGTGTCGCTCGATCGTGTATCATATGTATATGGTGTATGGTCCAGAGTCGCCGAGTATGTTGTATGGTATACATGGTGAATGGTGTATGGTATATAGTGTATGGTTCATAGTGTATGGTGTATGGTTCATGTTGCAACACCATACACCATTACACCATACACCATGAACCATTGAACCATACACCATGAACCATTGAACCATACACAATGAACCATTGAACCATACACCATTAAACCATACACCATAAAATGGTTATGTTTATTCTACAATTACTGAAACCCCAAAAAATTAGAATTAAAAAATACTTCTTGACACAAAAAATTTACAAGAAACCAAAGGTATTTGCATATTATTAAATGAAATGTTCACCAGATTTGACGTGGAGTTCAGCAATATTTGAGTCCCCTTTCCTCAGATTTGGAATATACTAGACGCACCTGGATACTCCTTTTATTTCTATATAAATATATTTTCTGGTATATCTTTCTTGTATGTTGTTGCTTATAAATTTACTTGGATCACGAATCACATGTTGTATCACTGTGCTATTTTCAATTAAGTTATTTGATCTGTCTAACGTCATTATTTTTGTGCCTAACGTCATTATTTTTGTGCCTAACGTCATTATTTTCTGTGTTCTCGTTTTGGCCGTGTCTTTGGACTTCGATTTTTGTAAATTTCACTCCTTTGTTCCTTCGGTATGCTACTGCCGTTGTTTGATTTGATTTGAGAAAAAGCATACGGAAATATATAGGTAACACAAAAAGGGGGAACACGTCGAGCTTTAGCCATTTTGTCAAGTAAAAAAAAAACTTTCAAAGATATTTTTTTGTTGTTGTTATCTTTGATATACGCTAAAAATAGTGAAATAAAATGATGAAGACCACCAACATACTTCAATTAGTGTTTACCAATAAACAAATGTAGAGATAAAATTTATTTTTAACGACAACAAGTCATTCATTATACATGCCAAAGCTGCAAGTACATATTTTTAAAATTAATATCAAAAGATCTGTAAGTTTGCAGTTCTTTTATTGTCCAAACCAATGAATACATAGGTTACAGAGCAAATAAGTTACAATAAATTATTAACAATAAAACAGGCATATATGATTTTATTTGTCAGTTGGTAATGGGTCTAGAGCTGGCACGTCAGTTAACTGGTAGTAGTCTTTTGTGATTTCATGTCTATGTCTGTTTATTTAGTTCTTTCAGTTTCATTTTCACAATTGACTCAGTCCTGTTGCTAACTGAATTTTACGGTTGTTACTATTGTTTTTTAATTATCACATTGGCTAGGGGGAAGGTTTTGGCCCAATAAAACTAGTGTAACCCCGCCGCAGCAGGTTTGCACCTGTCATAAGTCAGGAAATATATATTAAGCATTTTTGTGTCTTGTCTGTTTTCTACTTAGTTTACTTTATGTCCATAGCAGTCTAGGATGGTGTTTATTTCACTGAACTTGATTACTCTTTATATAGGGGCCGACTCCGACCTGCAGTTGGGTGTGGGGTTTACTCACTGTTCACTGAAGATCTTATGGTGGCTTTGAGTTGTTATTACTCCCCTTTGGGTAGTTGTCTCTTTGACACATTCCCTGTTTCCCTTCTTTTTCTATAGACATTTATAAAATATAAGCGGAATACAAGCAAGTTGAAAACAGGAAGATATAACATTACAAAGATAGCATATAGTGTCATTTTATCATGGAGAACTACATCTTTGCATTTATGCAATTAATCAATTTACTTAATTTTCGCAAAACTGCTGGACTTTTGTTATTTAATAGGAGTTCAAATTTCAAAATGTTTGGTCTGTTGTAAAAATACTTTGGAATAAATCTTTTCTCTCATTTTGTAAAGAAGGACACTGTAAAATATAATGAAATAATAAATTTCATTTAGACTGCAAATCACACATTCTCGAATTTCTCTTTCAATATAGGTTTGAGATATATTTAAAATGTGCACCTCTTACTTTGGTAGCATTTTATAATTTTGTCGGGATTTTATAAGTAGTAGAACCCAATCCTGCTCTTGAAGGAGTATAAATAGTCATATAAAGAAAACTCATTTTAATTATAGATGATATATGCTTGCCCATGCTTGAATAAAAGTAAATCTGCAACGAGTACTGAGGCAAAAGGTAGAGAAAGCAAATATTTAGAATTAGAAAAAAAACATACCAAAATAGAGAGGCAACACAAAAAGGGAGAACAGGAGGAGCTTTAACAATTTGTCAAATCTTTAAAACCCACTTTAAAGATATACTTTTTTCGTCATCTTATATAAACGCTTAAAGCGGGAAATATCTTACTTCAATTATTATATACCAAGAGATAAATTGATGGGCAGATAAAATTTTATTTTTAATAATAACAATTCATCATTATCAGACCTGTTTACCCATTTTAGCACGAAAGAGTAGTCCAAGACCAATAAAAGTGTAATGTTTGCCTTGAAAGAGCAGTGTTGTCAGGTGTAGAAAACAGAGACACACAGATGCTGAGTACTTTAATTTTTTGGACCCTTCACAAGTGTGTCGAGGTGGATTTTGGTTAACTGATGAAATAAAACATATCATTCTTTTAAGTGCTTTTATTGATTGATTGACTTATTAATTATTACGTCCAGTGAGCAATGTTTCCGAGTTCAATTGCACCGGAAAATGGGTAGGGGCAGGAAATTCAACCTTCTGAGTCTGTCCTTTAGGAGAAATATAACCGGGGCATTGATACTGCATAGGGCGTAGCGTCTTTCCCCATTGACTGATTAGTTTTATGGCCAGTAAGTACTATTTAAACCATTTCAGGGGAAAAAAACAACTTAATGATTTTAAAAGAATCATATTTAAAAGAAACAAATTAATGTTTAAGGGACAACCGAGTCGAGTATTGATTGCAACTGGAACATCGGAGAAATGGATGGGGACAGGAAATGTAGCCTTCATTACAACTCTCAATGAGTCTGCTCTTGATGGGGTCTTGATACTGCATACGAAATGACGTTTTTCCACACAATATGGCTACAATGGTTCGCAGTCAGACTCTCCGTATTATGATCCGACTAACCCGCATAGACATGCATTCCTCAATCCACCAAATGGGGATGCACCCGATGGGTCTGTAGTCGGAGTCTCTGAAAACCGATGCAGAGGCCCTAAAGTGTATTTATCTCCGTGATTTTAAATCTGCTTTATCAGATTGATTAGATATGAGCTTTACGTCAATTGAGTATTACTAGCATATCAGCTATATCGGAAAGAACCAAGTAAATCAATTCAATTTAGGTTAATAAGCAAGAAATGAAGGTGGAGGGACAACTGGAACAAGTTTTAATGGTCTCTGAGAAATGTGTAGGTGCAAGAAACAACCCCCAGTGAGCTAAATTTCCTGCCTCTACCAATTTCTGTCATATTTCAGTGGCAATCAATATATATCTTTCACCTTGACTTAGTTTTCTATTTTTTTTTTTTTTTTTTTTTTTTTTTTTTTTGATTGAAGGACTTGTTCTAGTTCTGGTTTTACCGACAAAATTGCTCACCAGACGTACAACCTAACAAGGCCCATGCAGTTGTTTCGGGGTTCTCTAGAGTATTCCTTCACATTTATTGAACAATCAAGAGAGGTACCGATCTTGGATGCAGAAATAATGCAACCAAAAATACTTCTCAGCCTCATCAGTATCAAAGCGCAGAAATTGTCGGTAAAAGCGTAGGGCGTAATTTTAGATCAAATATCGTAGAATCTACGCCAAAATCTTAGTGATAAACAGGTCTGCCATGCTAAAGCTGCAAAGCTGCAAAGTACATATTTTAGTATAAACTGATATATGAGTTACAACACAAGAAAAGGTAGAATTTCATTCCATGTTTGTAGTCTGTGTCTTTCGTTTTTATAATCTGCTTTTCATTATATTGGCTTGATGCTTTGATGAATTCGTTTTCAAATGAAATTGCTCTTATTTTTATCGTTCATAATGCATATTATGGTATATGATCATAAAACATTACACAATCATAGTTCGTACTTTGTAATTAAAATGAATTGCTAAATTGGCATTAAAAATACTCATTAAACAAAATAAACATGACATGATATACAGAGTGGTATACTCCTCAAATAGTAAGTCGAAAATTAAATTTTGCGGATTAGTTTATCCTGAGACCTCCATCTATGCTAATACATTCTCCATTTATCATTTTGCTTTTGTCACTGAGCAAAAACAACACAACATCGACCACATCCTCGATCTCTACAAAAGAAAACATTTTGAATATATATAGTCAAAGTGAACAACACCAAAATTAAACACATTTAATTTTTGCTTTTCAGAAATACAACAAGATTGTTATGCATTACCATATCCTCGTGAAATCTTAAACCCCAAGTTTTTATACGCCCGTCTAATGACGGACGTATTATGGTATACCGATGTCCGATTGTCCGTCCGTCCGTCCGTCTGTCTGTCTGTCTGTCCGTCTGTCTGTCTGTCCGTCCGTTTCATATGTCACACTCTAACTTGACAACCGTTTAGCCGATTCACTTCAACTTTGTAGAGGTATTCGGTATGATGGCTTCACGATCTGTATACTTTTTCGTGAAATTTCGATTTTTCTTGCAAGAGTTATGGGACTTTCTTCGTCAATTTTAAGGCAATTTTTTACATGTCGTGCTCTAAATTGACAACCCTTGGCCAATTCATTTCAAACTTTGTAGAGGTATTTTGTATGATAGCCTTACGATCTGTATACTTTTTCGTGAAATTTCGATTTTCCTTACAAGAGTTAGGGGAATTTATTCGTCAATTTTAAGGCAATTTTTTACATGTCGTACTCTTACTCAACAACCCTCTTGCCAATTCACTTTAAACTTTGTAGAGATATTGGGTATGACGGCCTCACGATCTGTATACTTTTTCGTGAAATTCGGATTTTTCTTGCAAGAGTTATGGGACTTTATTCATCAATTTTAAGGCAATTTTTACATGTCGCCCTCTAACTTGACAGACCTTTGGCCAATTCATTTCAAACGTTGTAGATGTATTCGGTAAGATAGCCTCACAATCTGTATACTTTTTTGCGAAATTTTGATTTTTCTTGAAAGAGTTATAGGACTTTATTTGTCAAATTTAAGGCAATTTTTACATGTCACACTCTTACATATAAGTTCTTTGATCAGCTCACTTTAAACTTTGCAGATTGATTTGATAAAGAGATATCAAGCTCAATTAGGCAGTTATAGGTGCTTCTTAATTGAGAATCCCTAACCTAAATCACTTAAAGTTTTGAAGGGGTGACGACGGGCGTATCATGCGACTTGGCGCAGCTGTTTATTTAACAACTAATTTCAAATAATCGGCTTCGACTCCGAAGCAAAAAGTAATGATTTAACTTTTATTTGTAACCACATTGATTTCATTAATTTGATCAGGAATCGTCTTTGGTTTAATATGTTAACTTTATCGAATGAGATCCAAATTAAAAAAAAAAACAAAAAACAGAGCACTAAACAGAAGATTTTATCGAGTTTCAAGGTAAAAAAGGGGCATAACATTTACAAAAATACTGACTAACACTAAAATCTTCAACCTCACTTGAGGTGTCCCTTAACTAACGCTTCTGTGCAAACTGAGAAAAAATCTAATCTGATCACCGACAAAGATTTTTTGTCGATTTTCAAAGTTAAGAAGGGAGTGACTTCTGCAAATACAATGCAGGACGTTTCTCCGAAGGCAGCTTAAGCAAATATTTATATGTTATTCAAATAGTAAAAACTTGTTACAACACATCCAAAGCAGACGGAAGCCGGGAGCATTGCGTTTTGATCGCAGATAATACAGGTAAAAAACAAACAAATCTAAAGTAATTATGAAAAACACAAATTTGTATTTTGATATACATTACGTTAAATATTTTTTCTTTGCATCGATGGTAAGGTAGAAACGTTTTTGCAGCGAAATTAATATTAAAAAAAAAACAACAACCTGGTAAACATTAATTTTAATCTTCATTTTCGAGTAAATTTTGATTTTTTTTGACAATCGATTATCAATCTATTAAGCCTATTATTTAAATCATTGACCAATAAAAAAGTCTTCTCTAATGATATGTCAAGTTTAAAGCGGTTAAATTTTCTTTATTCAATGTATGTTGAATAAAGCCCCGTGCTATTTCCTGCCAAATCTATTCGGAATACAATTCTCGGTGTTTATCATTGATCATTAGAGAAAAAGATTACACCACTTTATCCCGATTATTACCATATTTCCGCCGTGCGCGGTCCCGGCTAATGAATAGGCCCGCAGCATCCTCTGAGCTTGGAGTATGAGTCGTCCTAACAGATAAAAAGTGTTCTTTGTATCTCCTTTAATAAACAATGAAAGGATTGATAACATATTTCAATTGTTTTATAGAAAAATAACTCTAAGGAGCTGGACATTGTGTATCCGTATATATTCAATTTTGAATTTTGCACTGTAATATAAATTCAAAATAAAGATCTTTGTTAAATTCGATGATACACAAATTTAAATATAGTATATCCTTCCGGATCGAGTGGATTACAATATTTCTCCAGTTCGAGATAGTTAAATTTGTTATTTTCAACATGAGAGCTTTAGCGAGCATGTTAAAAATAGAAATTTAACTATCGAGAATGGAGGAATATCGTAATCCACGAGCAAACGGAAGGATATATTGTTTCTCCAATGACTTTTACCGTGTTTCAGGTGCATATTCAATGGTTCAGCACGCGGTTGTCAACGTTTGCCGCGGTATCTAAAAGCGTAGTAACGATGACGTCATAATAGACTTTATGAATGAAATGAAACGTTGCGGAAAACATCACGCAGAAATTTAACCAAGGTGTGGATTAAAAATAATACGTATTTTTAACCAACTGGGTTAACACGCTAAGAATTGGAGAAAAAGATTTAAACGTTTAAGTACTTCAATGGCACTTTGATGCCAATGTATAATCCTGGCACTGCAACATAAAACTGACATATAGTATTCACTATCGGCCAAGTGCGAATCGATTAGATCATTATTACTGTCTTAGCAATAGATGCGATCCCGATAAAGAAATTATTGCTGTAATAAAAGGAATAATTTTTATTACAGTAATAACGACTTTTTCAACAATCGCATATATTGCTTGACTAAAGTAATGATCTCGTCGATTCGCACTAGGCTGATAATGGTATTAATTTACTTTGAACGCAAATGTAATCTTCAGGAGGTGCAATGTAAATATTCAATTGGGGTAAATAACGAATCGAACAGAGTTGTCAGGAGCCGAAGTCCATGAGACAAAAAGACAAATCAGGTGGAAACCACTGGAAAAATCGTCGACCGCAATAATCCTGACTTCGTTAAGGCATTTCAAAGAAATGATGGGTTAAACCGTTTTTTTTTGGCATGCAAAACCTACCCTTCTTTTGAGGTAGAGTTTGATGGCAACTCAACAGCAATTGCTTTACAAATGTCGTAGACAGTAAAAAGAAATGACCAGTAATGACAGTGTTTATCCATCTTATCGTCCAACATTGGATTATATATTTAAAAATCATATTGTGTAGTTACATACCAGGAAATTTTCCAAGAGGAATCCTTTTAAGGATACTACTTTCTCTTGGCTTTAAGTAATCTTCAATTCTAAACGTCATTGGTGTCCACACGAATGTTGGGTTAACCCCATTTACTCTGATCTGTGAATTAAATGAAATCAAACGTTTTAACTGCAGATGTACAGACTAATTTTTTTTTATCAAAATTAATGGTATGAATTTGTGAAATCGTGCTAATTATAATTTGCATTAAAAAGTGATTTTGTAATCACCAATTAGAGAAATAACCTTGATGATCGTTTAATTTTGACCAGTTCATAAATGAGAGTAATAACAAAGATACCAAACAGATTTGCTTTTTTTCTGTTCCAAGATGGTGGTCATTGAGTTAGAAGTCTACCTGTATTGGGTTTTATTCGCATATTCATGATACTATAGGGAAACGGGATAGAGAAAGAGGAGGTTTGGGTACCCATAAACCGGTTTAACCCTACCACTGGCTTTTGCTAGTGCCGGTACCAAGTTCGGCTATCCCGAGTACCTATCGTTATCTATGTTTGTCTCTTGTTTTCATTATTGTTTTTCTGGTGCAGTTTGCTTGTAAATTGTGGCATGTAATTGTAGTTCTTGGCCATTGTAGTTGTTTGCTGTTATCCTGTTTTTGTAATTGTCAACTCAGAGAAGTCTACGAGACAAAAAGACATCTGGTGGAAACCGCCGGAAAAATTGTCGACCGCAATGGTCGTGTCTTGGTACAGGCATTTCAAAAGAAATGGTGGGTCAAACAGGTTTTCTGTAATGAAAAACATCCCCTTCCACTGCAGTAATGTCCGGTATGAACTCAACAGCAATATGAAAGGTCGTAGACAGTTAAAAGTGCAAGCAACAAGAGAAAAATGGACTAAATATTGTTTTACCTATTATAATAGTTCTAAAACAATATTTTATCAAATGTTTTAATGCATCATAAGCAACTTAAGTTTGAAAAAGTGATTAACAATTTTCGATGCAAATGTGTCCTGACAGTACATCGGCAAACGAATATCGAAGCAAGAACGAGGAATTAGGGGAAATTCTAAAATCATAAATCCAAAATCACGGCAATTCACAGCAACACGAATTGAGAGTGTAAACAAAAAAGAACAAGAACGTCACAAAACTAAAGCACTAGCAGTGTGAACCCCTATAAAAACTGAGGTATCATCAGGTGCTCCGGAAGGGTAAGCATGATCTGCTCCACGTGTGGTACCCGTCACACTGCCAGAGAAAAGTCCAGTTTTGTCACAGTCGGTGTTAGTCAGTCCGGTAGCGAACTCTGGATCTACCCAAAGATATCTCATCTCATTTGTGAAACCGAAACATTGTAATGGTCTGTCAAATCTTGGTGACAACCTTAAAATTACTGTAGTTACAATTGCAACAGTGACTGAACATACCCTTGATGTATAAGTTTTTGAGACAGTAATTTAGCTCTGTTGACAAAATCGCTGTACAAACTACAGGCACGGCAATAGCGAATGAGTTGTGAAATGTACACGCCATATGCCGGAGAAGTGGGAATATTACTGCTCAAAATAATACGATACATTGATAACTAAAAGCAATTTTTCATAACGGTCTTCGGTAGTGAAAATATGTCTTACACATCCGATTTTTGTAAATTTCACTGCTTTGTTCTTTCGGTATTCTACTGCCGTTGTTCCATAAATGCAATCACAACAATTTATGGATTCAACGAAACACTTATTTAGCAAAATGTTGGCAAATATGTGAAACAGCAAATTCGAGGCCTTAACATACAGATGACTCTTTGAGTGAATACAAATATATGTGCGCTATCCGAAAATCAAAAATGATTTAAATCACAAAATGCAAGAATCTATAACAGGTCATTTTTGTCCATACCCGGTAAGGACAGAAGAAGAAAAAAAAGCAAAAAAAAAAGCAAAACAAAAAAAATTTTGAAAGGTCTTTTTTATGTTAGTTACGGCTATTAGTACCTGAACAATTATATATTTAATGACTACTGATTTCATAAGCTGTTGAATAGAATTTTTAGAATAGATATCAACATCTGATATTTAAATATGGCATTACTCGCAAACAGCTCATTGCGAAGGGCATTTCTAATCCTCGTTTTACGGAAATGTTGTTAAAAATGCCAAAAACGGATTTAAGATCAAGAAAAGCTGGGACGTAACTTACTTTTTTTACGTAATAGGGGATATTGACAAGATACTTTGTTTGCATGCGTAAAATTAGCTTTCAGATCTAGTGACCTGAAAATTCCTAACACATACTGGCCTCTAACTGATACTGCCGATGTCTATTATGATTCTTTACCAAACCCTTTGAGCAGTTTTGAGTTTGATTTTTCTTCCGTAGTGCGACGGTGTTTTACCAGCAGACTTGGCACGTTGAGCTAGCCGACAGTTTAGAAGCGACCAGCCATTGACCAATCTTTGAAATAATGTATTGTCTTCTCTCCTTTCAAGATTGTGGTCATAGATTCAGTATTGGGTTTATGTTGATTGTGGTTCCTGATATTTACTGTTTTACATTTTAAAATTGTTACGAAATCACTTAGTACATGCATGTTTCGCATCGCGGATATTCCTGATAAACCAGCGAATTGATAAATGTTAAGTTATCGACACGAAAATAAAATAAAATTACAAAAATAAGAAAAAACTTACATTATTTGGACCAAGTTCTATAGCCATACATTTTGTAAGCATATCTAATGCAGCCTTTGAACAACCATAAGCTGACATCTGCTTTGTCGGTTTCTTACCAGCACCACTCGAAACGTTTACTATAACTCCACTCCTATCCGTTTTTATCATTTCCTTAGTCACAATCTGAAAACATTGAATCAACAAGCTTTTCTTTTTAAATGCGGCTATTGATTTTAAAATCAAACTAGAGGCGCAGAGACTGCGCTTGTCTCGCTCACCTGGCAAAATGATTCTATGCCATTCATGACCAAAATTAGTTTTTGTGTCGCCTGCACATAGTGCAGGATCGACACATAGGGATCACTATCTGTCGTCTTGCGTCCGTCCGTCTGTCTGTCTGTCCGTCTGTCTGTATGGCTCCAAAATTTTTACCATTATCCGCACCTCCTCCTAAACCGCTTGGTACTTTCCAACGAAACTTGCAGGAATGCTTCAATATATATTGTACAGTGGGGTGTAGACATAACCTCTCGGCCAAGTTAACTTTGAGAGCAGTCACAAGAACAGCTCAAAGTTAACTTGAAGTTAACTTGGAGCAGACTTAGAACAGTCCTAGAATCCTGACTGCTCTGGTCCTAGAATCATGTCTGTTCTAGCCATGACCGTTCTACCTAAGTCTGCTCTAGCCATGACCGTTCTATCTAAGTCCGCTCTGGCCATGACCGTTTTCCCAAGTTTGCTCTGGGCATAGCTGTATACATAGTTTTGTCGCTACATCACAAAAATTGATTAACCAATCAGTGAACATGATTTTCACCTACAAGGATTGTATTGCTAGGTGCAGCTTACGAGGTCTGGAAATTTCAAACTGCTATAACTTCCTTGTTGTTAAAGATATTGCTATAAAATTTTGATGTGTTATTAATAATAGTGTTCCAAACATATTATCCAAATTTCATGAAAAAATGTTGAAAAATAAAGAAATAAATGCAATTTGAATTTTTCCAATACACAATTTTCAAACTGCTTTAACTCCCTCGTTAGTTAAGATATCGTTATGAAATTTCGATATGTTATTAATGGTAGTGTTCCTACAATTTTTACTGATATGAAATTGGATTGTGTCAGTTTTTCTTTTCTCTCGAGCCCGAAACGTTTAAACAAAGAAAAACATAAATAACCCCCCTTATTTTACAATGGTTTGAATAATTATTTGTTTCAGCAAACGTAATCTGATAATAGTTGACATTTTCCTATAATTAAATTGACGATTTTTTTTTTATTTATAATAATTAATTCACGGAAAACTTTTTGCGATTCAGTTTTCGGGTATATCACGAAAAGGGAAATAACTCCTACATTTTTTAATTTACCTGGATAAACACAGGTAAATAATTATCCGCGAATAAGAGCACTTAACGACAAAATGCAATTTTATATCCGAATAATTCATTTCATAATTCTAATTTTTAGTAAATTTTGTTTTTATAATAAAACGTAACTTGAGTACGTGTATATGGGACTCGTTATGAATATCTACCAGGGCTGTAACAAGAGCTGGTATGAGAGCGGTCATAGCTAGAACAGGTCAGCTGAGAGCAGTTATGGCCAGAACAGACATGTAGAACGGTCATGCCCAGAACAGACTTAGGTAGAACGGCCCATGGGTAGAACAGGTCAGAGCAGTCATAGCTCTGACCAGAACGGTCAGGATTCTAGATATGACCATGACTGGTCAGAGCGGTCAGGATTCTAGAGCAGACTTAGAGATGTTCTAGAGCAGACTTGATACCTGTTCTTAGTTAACTTAGAGCAGCTTTTATGACTGCTCCAAGTTAACTTTATGAGAGGTTAAGTCTGCACCCCACTGTAGATGTGTTATGTATTTAGATTTTGTTTAAGTTTTTCCAGATTTTGAAGCTATTTTTGGACTTTGTCATTTTAGCTTATTGGAGTCATAGGGTAAAACTCCATTATCCGCAACTCCTCCTAGACGGCTTGGTACTTTCGAACCAAACTTGCAAGAATGCTTCAATATATATTGCAGATGTGCACCATGTATTTAGTTTTTGGTTAATTTTGATTTTTTCAGATGTTCTAGATATCTTTGGACTTTGTCATTTTAGCTTATTTGCATCATAGGATATACCTCCATTATCCGCAACTCCTATTAGACCGCTTTGTCCTTTCCAACCAAACTTGCAAGAATGCTTCAATATATACTGTAGATGTGTACCATGTGTTTAGTTTTTGATTAATTTTGATTTTTTTCAGATTTTCTAGTTGTCTTTGGACTTTGTCATTTTAGCTTATTGGCGTCATAGGGTATACCTCCATTATCCGCAACTCCTCCTAGACCGCATGGTACTTTGCAACCAAACTTGCAATAATGCTTCAGTATATATTGCGGATGTGCACCATGCATTTAGGTTTTGAATAATTTTGATTTTTTTCTAGATTTTCTAGATATCTTTGGTCTTTGTCATTTAAGCTTATTGGCATCATAGGGTATACCTCCATTTTCCACTACTCCTCCTAGACCGCTTGGTACTTTCCAACCAAACTTGCAGAATGCTTCAATATATAGTGCAAATGTGCCCATGCATTTTGATTTTCTTTAATTTTGATTTTTTCCGATTATCTTTGGACTTTGTCATTATATTACAAAACAAGGATTCTTTTATTGTGTCGCCTGCACCTAGTTAGGGATCACTATCCGTCGTCTTGCGTCCGTCCGTCTGTCTGTATGGCTCAAAAAGTTTTACATTATCCGCATCTCCTCCTAAACCGCTGGGTACTTTTGAACGAAACTTGCAGGAATGCTTCAGTATATATTGTAGATGTGCACCATGCATTTAGTTTTTCTTTAGTATTGTTTTTCCAGATTTTGAAGCTATTTTTTGGACTTTGTCATTTTAGCGTATTGGGGTCATTGGGTATACCTCCATTATCCGCAACTCATCGTAGACGGCTTGGTACTTTCGATCCAAACTTGCAAGAATGCTTCTATATATATATATATATATATTGCAGATGTGCATCATGCATTTAGTTTTTGATTAATTTTTATTTTCCCGATTTTTTAGCTATCTTTGGACTTTGTCATTTTAGCTTATTGGCGTCATAGGGTATACATCCATTATCCGCATCTCCTCCTAAACCGCTGAGTACTTTCGTGTGAAACTTCCAGGAATGATTCAGTATATATTGTAGATGTGCACCATGTATTTAGTTTTTCTTTATTTTTGTTTTTCCAGATTTTGAAGCTATTTTTGGACTTTGTCATTTGTGCTTATTGGAGTCATAGGGTATACCTCCATTATCCGAAACTCCTCCTAGACCGCTTGGTACTTTCAAACCAAACTTGCAAGAATGTTTCAATATACATTGCAGATGTGCACCATGCATTTAGTTTTTGATTAATTTTGATTTTTTCGATTTTTTAGCTATCTTTGGACTTTGTCATTTTCGCTTATTGGTGTCATAGGGTATACCTCCATTATCCACATCACCTCCTAAACCGCTGGGTACTTTCGAATGAAACTTGCGGGGACGCTTTGATATATATTTTAGATGTGCACCATGCATTTAGTTTTGCATTTTTAAATTTTTGTTCAGGTTTTCTACCAATCTTTGAACTTCTTTATTTTAGCTCATTGGAGTCTTAAGCGTATACCTCCATTATCCGAAACTCCTCCTAGACCGCTTGGTACTTTCAAACCAAACTTACAAGAATGTTTCAATACACATTGCAGATGTGTACCATGCATTTATTTTTTGATTGATTTTGATTTTTTTCGATTTTTTGGCTATCTTTGGACTTTGTCATTTTAGCTTATTGGCGTCATAGGGCATACCTCCATTATCCACATCTCCTAAACCGCTGGGTACTTACGAATGAAACTTGCAGGAACGCTTCAGTATATATTTTAGATGTGCACCATGCATTTAGTTTTGCATTTTTTTTTTTTTTCAGGTTTTCTACCTTTCTTTGGACTTCTTTATTTTAGCTCATTAGAGTCTTAAGCGTACGCCTCCATTATCTGCAACTCATAGACAGCTTGATTCTTTTCACCCAAACATGCAGAATGCTTCAATATATATTGTAGATGTGCCCATTCATTTTTATTTTCTTTAATTTTGATTTTTTTTTCTGATTATCCTTGGACTTTTTCATTATATAACAAAACAGGAATTCTTTAATATATATAGTGCAAGCGACACATTTGTTCCGCGGAACGTCCATGCATTTTTTACCAATGGGGTGTAATGTTTAGCTAATGTTCTCCATTGGTCGTGTTTTTGTCCGATCGGAACAAAATGAGCAATCTTTGTAGATGATCTTTAAAACATCATTTCTGTGGAGTTTGCTTGATTATGATTCAGTGGTTTCAGAAAAGAAGATGAAAATGTGATTTTCCCAGAGGGTCTAATGTTAAACTATGTTCCATGCTGGCGGCCATGTTTTTATCGGATCGGAACGAAATGAGCAATCTTTGTTAATTACCTATAGTTCATCATTCCTGTAAAGTTTGGTTGAATATGCTGTAGCGGTTTCAGAGGAGAAGTTAAAAATGTGAATGTTAAACCTAAGTTCCGCGCTGACGGCAATGTTTTTTATCAGATCGGAACGAATTGAGCAATCTTTGTTAAGGACCTTTAATACATCATTTCTGTCAAGTTTGGTTGAATTTGCTTCAGTTGTTTCAGGCAAAAAGATGAAAATGTGATTTTCATAGTCCAATGTTAAACTATGTTCCGTACTGGCGGCCATGTTTTTTTATCCGATGAGAACGAAATGAGTATTCCTTGTTAAGGACCTTTAGGTCATCATTCCTATACAGTTTGGTTGAATTTGCTTCAGTGGTTTCACACGAAAATGAAAATGTGATATTTACATAGGGTCCAATGTTAAACTATGTTCCGTGCTGGCGGCCATGTTTTTTTATTGTATCAGAACGAAATGAACAATCTTTTTAAAGGACCTTTAGTACATAATTCCTGTAAAGTTTGGTTGAATTTGCTTCATTGGTTTCAGAGGAGAAGAAAAAAAATGTGATTTTCCCATAGGGTCCAATGTTAAACTGTGTTCTGTGCTGACAGCCACGTTTTTTTATCGGATCGGAACGAAATGAGCAATCTTTGCAAAGGACGTTTAGTACATCATTCCTGTGAAGTTTGGTTGAATATGCTTCTATCAGCAGTTTCAGTGGAGATATGAAAATGTGATTTTCCCATAGGGTCCCATCTGTTACTATGTTCTTTGCTGATGGCAAGGTTTTTTAGCGGACCGGAACGAAATGAGCAATCTCTGTGAAGGACCTTTAGTACATTGTTCCAGTAAAATTTGGTTAAAATTTCTTCAGCGGTTTCAGAGGAGTAGATGAACATGTGATTTTCCCGGAGGGTCCAATTAAAGTATGTTCCATGCTGGCGGCCATGTTTGTTATCGAAACGAAATGAGCAATCCTTCTTAAGGAACATTTGTACATCATTCCTGTAATGTTTGGTTGAATTTTCGTCAGTGGTTTCAGGGGAGAAGATGAAAATGTAAATTTCTAATAGGGTCAAATGTTAAACTATGTTCCGTGCTAGTGGCCATGTTTTTTATCGGATCGGAAAGAAACGAGAAAACTTTGTAAAGGACCTTCATCATTCCTGTAGAGATTGGTCGAATTTATTTGTGGTTTCAGAAGAGAAGAGTAAAACGTGAAAAATTAACAGACGACGGACGCCGAGTGATGGTAATAGCTCACACTGACCCTTTGAATGTGATTTTTCCATAGGGTCCATTGTTAAGCTTAAGTTCCGCACTGGCGGCCATGTTTTTTTTATCACATCGAACACAATGAGCAATCTTTGTTAAGGACCTTAACATTCTTGTAAAGATTGGTTGAAATTGCTCCTATGGTTTCAGAGAAGAAGATAAAAATGTGATTTTCCCGTAGGGTCTAATGTTAAAATGTGTTCTGTGATGAGAGCCACGTTTTTTTATCGGATCGGAACGAAATGAACAATCTTTGCAAAGGACGTTTAGTACATCACTCCTGTAAAGTTTGGTTGAATATACTTCAATCAGCAGTTTCAGAGGAGAAATAAAAATGTGATTTTCCCATAGGGTCCCGTCTGTTTCTATGGTCTTTGCTGATGGCAAGGTTTTTTGTCGGACCGGAACGAAATGAGCAATCTTTGTGAAGGACCTTTAGTACATTGTTCCTGTAAAGTTTGGTTGAAATTGCTTCAGCGGTTTCAGAGGAGGAAATGGACATGTGATTTTCCCGGAGGGTCCAATTAAAGTATGTTCCATGCTGGCGGCCATGTCTGTTATCCGATCGAAACGAAATGAGCAATCTTTCTTAAGGAACATTTGTACATCATTCCTGTAATGTTTGGTTGAGTTTTCGTCAGTGGTTTCAGGGAAGAAGACGAAAATGTAATTTTCCAATAGGGTCAAATGTTAAACTATGTTCCGTGCTAGTGGCCATGTTTTTTTATCGGATCGGAACGAAATGAGGAAACTTTGTGAAGGACCTTCATCATTCCTGAAGAGTTCGGTTGAATTTATTTGTGGTTTCAGAAGAGAAGAGTAAAACGCGAAAAGTTAACAGACGACGGACGGACGGGCGACGACGGACGCCAAGTGATGGTTATAGCTCACACTGACTCTTTGAAAATGTGATTTTTCCCATAGGGTCCATTGTTAAGCACAAGTTCCGCGCTGTCGATTGGCAATGTTTTTTATCAGATCGGAACACAATGAGCAATCTTTGTTAAGGACCTTAAGTACATCATTCTTGTAAAGATTGGTTGAAATTGCTTCAATGATTTCAGAGACGAAGATGAAAATGTGATTTTACCATAGGGTCTAATGTTAAAGTTAAGTGCTGCACTGGGGGCCATGTTTTTTTCGGAACAAAATTAGCATTCTTTATTGAGGACCTTTAGTACATCATTCCTGTAGCGATTGGTTGAATTTGCTTCAGTGGTTTCAGGCGAAAAGATGAAAATATGATTTTCCCATAGGGTCCAATGTTAAATGTTCCGTAATGGCGGCCATGGTTTTATCCGATGAGAATGAAATGAACATTCTTTGTTAAGGACCTTTAGTACATCATTCCTGTAAAGTTTGGTTGTATTCGCTTCAGTGGTTTCAGACGAACATGACTAGAGGCTCCAAGGAACCTGTATCGCTCACCTGGCTTTCAGTTGCCAAAATGAAGCTAACATTTTAAGTTATACAGTTGAACTTAAGTCTCTCAAACTTTATTAACTCAAACACTACCAATATATTGAACTGTATTTAAAGTCTGATCTTGTTTAACTATATTTCTTTGTTGCACTTTTTGGACAAAAATGTACTTGCTTATGACCACTTTCAACACCAGTTTTGAGGTTGAGACATAATTTTGTAAAACCATATTTTTAAGTTACCACATCAATATTTATTTGGAAACCAAATTTCATTGAAATAAGAAAATGTTGAATTTTCCCGCCTTTTTGGTGGCCATTTTGAAAATGGTGGTCAACGAACAATTTTCAGCATCTGTTTTGAAGTCGCAACATCAATATCCACTTGGAAATCAAATTTCGTTGAAATCGGACAGTGTTGAATTTTCCCGCCTTTTGTGGAAGCCATTTTGAAAACGGCGGTAAAGGAACAACTTTTTACATTGGTTTGAATTTGCAACATCAAAACCTATTTGGAAACCAAATTCCATTGAAATTGGACAATGTTGAATTTTCCCGCTTTTTTGGAAGCCATGTTTTTTTTAAATGGAGGTCAATGAACAATTTCCAACACCTGTTTTGAAGTCGCAACATCAATATCTGTTTGGAAGCCAAATTTGATTAAAATCTGACAATGTTGAATTTTCCCGATTTTTTTGGCAGCCATTTTTAAGTGGTGGTCAACGAACAATTTTATACGCCAGTTTACAAGTTGCCATAGCATGGCAAATATTTTAATCAATTTACACTTAACCTTCATCTTCTCTAGTTATGGATATAAAAGACGACAAAATATGAAAATTTAAAAATTCCACGAAAAAGGGCAACAACTCCTACAAAGATTTTTGGCTTTTCTTCAAAATTTCAGGTGGGTAGATCTTGATATGCCGATCCTTTTTGCAATTTACACTTGACCTCTATCTGTTACATTTTTTTAAATAAAAAAAAATGTATTAAAATTTAGAAAATTTTACGGAAAAAGGGCAATAACTCCAACACTAGTTTTTGGATTTTTTTTAAAATTGCAGGGCGGGTAGATCTTAAAATGCTGATTATTTTCACCACCAATCAGATTTTTGATATCTGTAACGGTTTTAGAGTTATTTGCAAAAAATGCAATAAAACCATTTGTTCTATTTTTAGTAACAACAGCCATGATGCTTGGTTTTCGGATTAATCGAACACATTTTTGAAACTGTTACCCCTGCTGATGATTCAGGTCAAGTTTGGTAACAATTGGCCTAGTGGCTTCTGAGGGGAAGATTTTTTAAATTAATGACAAAAAGTATCAAATTTCATAAATTTGACCAATAAAGGGCAAAAACTCCTATATGGGTAGTAAGATTTTCTTCAAAATTTCAAGGTGGGTAGATCTGGATATGCTGAACATTTTTACAATTTAAAGTTGACCTCTATCTGTTATAGTTTTTGCGATAAAAAATAAAGAATATCAAAATTTTGAAATTTTCACGGAAAAAGGGCAATAACTCTAAGACGTGTTTTTGGATTTTCTTCAAAATTGCAGGGCAGGTAGATCTTGTCATGCTGATCACTTTTACTCCTTGTCAGATTTTTGATATCTGTAATGGTTTTTTTTAGTTATTTGCCAAAAACAGCAATTTACCCCTATGTGCTATTTTTAGTAACGGCAGCCATGTTATTTGGTCCTCGGACTAATCGAACACAATTTTGAATCTAGATACCCTGGTGATGAATCAGGCCAAGTTTGGTCTAAATTGGCCTGGCGGTTTCAGAGGAGAAGATTTTTTAAAAAGTTTACCACGGACGGACGACGGACGCCATGCGATGGCAATAGCTCACATGGCCTTTTAGGCCAGGTGAGCTAAAAACAAAAAAGCAGCTCAAAGTAAAAACACCAACTTGGTTTCAACAAAATACCTCTGCAAAACTGTCTGAAAATGATCAGTCAGAAATAACACCTCTTCATTTCCAAACTTAGCCAAGTCACTTCCTCCAGTCCAGGAATTATTTCAAGAAATTTGACATAAGAAGCTGAGCCATATCGCCGGCACTTCACTTCAAAACAATGTCTTAAAGACGCTTTAACAAACAGGTTTTCGACCATTTCAAGAGCAAAAAGGATACGGAAGAAATATTATTTTGGTAGATCTAAATCAATACCGAAAACGGTAAAAATACGTTTTTTTTTCAATCGCCAACATCGATATACGCAGTGATCCAAAAGGCGCCTTATAGCTTGGAAACGGTAAGAGCAAAATCCGTTGACATATTGCCGAACGCTCATGTCAAGAGGAATCCAAAGAAAGAAACCCCATCAAAATCCGATGAAAAATAACAAATTGAGGTACTTTGTAAAAGTGCGATTTTGGCCCCCTTTGACCCCTTATAGCTAGGAAAGGGAAAGAGTTATCCAGAATCTGATAGTTGTGCGCCATGTTTATTTTTCATAAGGAATCCAATGAAAAAAAATGCATCAAAATCCGACTAGAAATAAAAAAAATTAAAATTTCCCATAGGGTCCAATGTTAATCAATGGGTCCCACTGGCGGCCATCTTGGATTACGCACGGACATGTCGGACACAATTTTTCATTTACACCACCTATGGACTATTGTGACAAAATTTGGTTGCAATTGGCATAGTGGTTTCAGAGGAGTTGATCTTTAACGACGGACGGACGACGACGACGGACGCCAAGTGATGGCAATAGCTCACATGACCTTTTAGGTCAGGTGAGCTAAAAATGTGATTTTTAATAGGGTTCAATGTTAAACTATGTTCCGTGCTGCCGACCATGTTTCTTATCGGATCGGAA
>MJUU01053075.1:35396-49413 GCA_002080025.1 Modiolus philippinarum | reverse complement strand
GCCTCTCCTAGCCGATCTGTTTCTTCACTCTTATGAAGCTGAATTCATCGAAGGGCTTCTTCAAAAGAAAGATAAAAAACTGGCCCAATTCTTTAATTTTAGCTTCCGTTATATAGATGATATTTTGTCACTAAACAACCATCGCTTTGGTGATTTTCTTCATTTGATCTATCCAAAAGGATAAAGGATACCACAGACACTTCTACATCAGCCTCGTTCCTTGCCATTCGCTTTAAAATTGACAATAGAGGTAGACTTCAAACTAAGCTGTACGACAAACGCGATGACTTCACCTTTCCAATAGTAAACTTCCATTTTCTTTGTAGGAACATCCCAACAGCGCCGGCATATGGAGTTTACATCTCCCACCTCATTCGCTATTCAAGAGCCTGTATTCGATACAGTGACTTCCTTGATAGAGCCCGGTTGCTCACCAATAGGCTACTTCAACAAGGGTATGTTACCTAAAACTTGAAGTCATCCCTCCATAAGTTTTACGGTCGACATCACCATCTTGTGGACCGCTATGGAATATCTGTTGCCCAGATGACAACAAATCTTTCTTTCTAAAGCTTAATGTTGTTTCCTCTACCGGAATAGACCTAACTACAGGATTTGACATGTTCAACACGGCGGGTGTCTTATAAGAAGCAGGGGATGCTGATTCTACCGGTGCACCTGATCTCCCCCATGATTTTTTATTGGGTCCGTGTTGTTCATCATTGTGTGTGTATGTCTTCATTTTTCTTTTGTGTGCCGTACCCATGTTGTGTCCGTGTTTTTTCTTTTTTGTTTTTGTTTCTGATGTTGCCATTGTCCTTGGATTGTTCGTTTTGGATTGACGGTTCGGTTCTCACTTACTTTATATTGTTTTTATTACACCTTCGGGTCGTTCAAGATATCAAAATTTCCTACCCATTTTCTCACATTCAAAATATGCAGTTAAAACTTGTATTTGATGTCTCACCTAACTTCATTTCTACCTTCTTTTATATCCATATGAAATGATTAACTAGTATTTGTTCCGATGTTGACGTAAAACTGCCAACTGGACTCAGTTCTAAGAATTCACTCAATTTGAAAAGTTGCACTAGATATATGTATGCTCTTAATGTTTCTTAGATATGGTGTACTTGTACATGAGATAATATCTCATGTGTACACTTTGTGCAATTGCAATTATCTAAATTTTTATATCATGTCTACACTTTGTTAATTACAATAATCTGAATTTTTATAAATTGTAAAACCTAAGGTTTAACTCCCTGCATCGTAGTTGTGTCTCTAGCTATATTTGATATTACTGATTATTCGGATTTCGTTTATATTGATTTTATGCATTTTGAACATTTATTGAAATTATGGATTTCCTTTGTTTGGGTTCTAGTGCTGCTGATGAGGAATTAATTTCCGAAATGACCACACAGCCCATTAAATTTATTGCAGTTGGAGTTAACATATGTGTTATGGTCTCATGTACATTGGAGTTAACATATGTGTTATGGTCTCATGTACATTTACTCCATATCCTTTCGTAAAATATTTAAATGGCAAAGGTAACGAACTAAAAGTTCAAAAACTTAATTTCTTCTTATAGAGGTTGAGGCAATATCTATTCTCTCTTTCTTTGTTTTCGAAAATGTAGGGATGTTCTTGATAATCATTTATACTGCCCTCTATGATAATTTAAAGATTCTTTGTTTGACACTCATTATAAGTGAAATAATCTTATTGCATTTTTTCCCTTTGAATTGTTATGCGACAGATAGCAGCAATTTTTCCGACTTAATCTTTAGTGCATAGTTAATTCCAAAACTGTCTTATCAGTCAATGTTAAAAAAATTCCGACTCACATGACCACTTTAAGAGTTGTTTTACTGATATTAGATCCTTTTGGTAAAATTTGGAAAAGTTTTGCACGTAAGATTCACAAAGGTGAAGACTTGGCTAGGCCGTCTTGAACCTTCTATGAGTTAAGCGCATTGTTGAAATTCTCTGCCATCTATTTGTAGGGACGTTGTGTAATGTGCATTTGCTTTATATCTTCCATTGTATATTGCAGTAGAAAGTATCGTATATTAGAGAAATACAATTATCGAAAATAATATTTGAAACGAAACGTAGTTTCTCCTAAATGAGATCGACGTTGAAAAGCCAGAGAATTACGATATGGGAAAAAAGTTATCTCTAGTTTAGGATTCGGTCCCTTTCCAACACAGGGGTACATGGTACATCACTTGAATGGGGAGTAAATTCCTTGTTTGAGATTTGATATAAGCACTTGCTGTACTATGTGACCCACAGCATAAAGTCTTTGTCAAATGCAACCAGTTTCTTTGGAAATCTCCCAATGTATATATATATATATATATTTCAATATTCTGAAATTTATTTGTAGATAATGATATATTTATGGTGAATGAAAGTATATGGAATAAATGCACATGAGACGAAAATCTCCTAAAATACACGGTAAAATCAAGCAAAGAAACAAAGCTTTTATTGTTGTTCTTCATCTTGAAGTCATCATGTTTTCCAGTAACTAGAAACAACTTACCTTTACCAGCACCTGTCACAAGCGCTTTTTTCCCAACAAATCCAATATTCATATTCGGTATTCTTGTCTATGATTAAAAATAAAATTGTATTTACTACCCTTATTTACCTTTAAATGGAAGGCCATCAGTGCTTGTTGCCAATTAGTGGCCATTCTCTATTGGCAAGTCGACTATTTCAGCACGTATGGTAATGAAATTTCTTTGATTTGATTCAAATGAAGTGTCATGGCAACCAAACCTCAACTCAAATTCTTTTTTAATCAACATGGAAAGTTAAGATAGCTTACCAAGTTTTGGGTAAATCTGATTCATTGCATGCCACAGCACCCATGAAAAATCACAATTACTTTTAGAGAATGGCAATTCATATCTAAACAAAGCAAAGAAAAATGATCAAGTATCTTTGCAGAGTCCAATTTTAAAGAATCAATTCTGGGACTTGATATAATTAAAACCTTTAAAACAATCAAAATCAACTTCACATCTTAAACTCGGTTGAAAGATTTAATTCATAGTTGTTGCTACCGTAAGACAGTGAAAGGACATATAGGTGCATTGCTATGGACAGAGAACAAGTTTGCTTTGTGAGATATGAGCGCAAAAAGGAGAAAAACTATACATTCGTCATTCTGACAACTAATGTCTCTTTCATGGTGATCACGTCAAAACATTTGGAAGACCATCATCCATAAATTTATAAAATCTGAAAACGAGCAATCAGCCGAAGGATCTAAATGAAAAGCCATAATAAACTAAGGTTAAAGCAAGCTATGCACAAGTGAGATATCCTGAATTTTGAGCAAAACATTTAGATATTGGAAGTCTGTGTTTAAAATCGGTTTTCGGGTCAGCAGTATAGTACCGACTACTGGGTTGGTGAATACCCTAGAGAACTAACAGTCAACCACCTAAGATATCGGCCTAGTGGCAATAATTAGAGAATACCAAAGTTACTGTGAATTTAATTTCTGCAAATGGCCATTTCGACAATTCATGTCCTTTCAGTTCAGATCACATCAAAATATTTAGAAGACCATAAATCAAATACTTGTAAAATCTGAACAAATAACCAATATGAACTAAATAATAATGATAAAAAAAAACAAAACTAGTTAGGGACAGACTGTGTTCAAGCATCTGCTCGACACTATTTCTGCCAATTAGGAGGACTTGTTTTTCAACAGACTAACGGAATTCTAATTGGAACAACCACTGTCCCTCTTTGAACCTATCTGTTTCTCCACTCTTATGATGCTGAATACATCTAAGGTTTTCTTCAAAATAAAGATAAAAACTAACTGAACCCTTAAAGTTTAGCCTCCGTTACTAAACGGCGATTTTCTAAGTAAGATCTATCCAAAAGATCTCAAAATTAAGGATACTAACAGACACTTTAACATATATGTATGTTTTATTCCTTGACCCTCATCTCGAAACTGACAACAGAGGTAGATGACTGTATGACAAACGCAACTTCACTTTTCCAATACTCAACTTCTCTTTTTTAAGCAACATTCCAACTTCGCCGGTATATGGAGATTACATCTCCCAAATCATTCGCTATTCGTGGGCCTGTGGTCGATACAGTAATTCCTTTGATAGTGCCTGGTTGCTCAGAAATTGTCTAAACAAGGGTGTTTTACCCGTTACTTTAAGGCATCACTGCACAAGTTAACGATCGAGATCACAATCTTGTAAACAGCTATGGAATATCCCTTTCATATATGGCAATAGATATTACCTTTAAAACTTAAGATCGTTGTATCCTGTCACGGATGTTCACACATTCAGCACGTTCTACTGATGTCATATAAAAAGAAGGAGATAGATACACTACCAGTGCACCTGATCTCAACCATAGTTTTAATTTGCGTCTATGTTGCTCATCTGTGTGTGTTTCCTGTTTGATTTTATGTTACGTACTCGAGTGTTATCTTTATGTTTCCGATTTTGCCGTTGTCTTTGGATTGTTCATTTAAGCTCGGCATTTCGGTTTTCACTTATTTAACACCAGTAGTGAAATACCCTCTAATAATTCTTCGGATTTCCTTCTACTTTTTATGCGCTTCAATGTAAATATACGTATATATTCCGATACTTGTTGTCATAAATCGATATCACGGCGGGACTTGAATTCAAAAGTCTCGCAATCATGGTGAGCTTAACTTTAGTAATGCTAAATAGATCAAATTAATAATTCCGCCAGAAATAAAAAAATAAGGAAACGACAAAAACCACAAGATCTACATCTTTCTGGACTTACATCTCGAATATGACGTAGATGGCCATCTCAATACCAAAATTTCAACAAAAGGGACGATTTTAATTTAAAGTTATCAATGTCCCTAACATGGGCAGTAGCATTCCAGCTTCTCTTGCTTACGGAGTGTATGTGTCACAGATTCGTTACGTGAGAAATAGCACAAATTATACAGACTTTCTCACTAGACAAAGTTATCTCCGTGACCACCTGAATAATAAAGGCTTCATAAAATTCTGTCTAATATGATTATTAAAAAGTTTTTTAACAGATATCAGTCCCTTGTGGAAAAAATTTGAAGTTTAGGTCAATACCCTATTTTAGATTTTTTTTACCTAGTTCTGAGATGATCATTTCTTTCAACTGTCTACGACCTTTCAATAGCAAGTGCTACCGGACAATACCGCAATGGAAAGGGGGTTGGCGTTCCATAAAACCGGTTCTACCCACCATTTCTTTTGCATTGCCTGCACCAAGTCAGGACAATTGCCGTCGACAATTGTTTTGGTGGTTTCCGCCTGATTTATCTTTTTTGTCTCATGGACTTCAGTTCCTGGCAACTCTGTGTGGTAATTTTGTTTTTGCCCCCATTGGTACAAAATATTTGGACCATTAGGTAAAGGCCTATGACCAAAAAACCGACTTCGATGTGCGGTTGTAGGATTTCTTGCCTGTATCTAAAAAAGATCATTCATGATACAAAAAAAACTGTAAATCGGTGAAATGTTCAGTGTAAAATGGCAAAAAGAATGGGTTCAAGATCAGTGTTCGTAGCAAAATCGTCACTTGAAAAAACGTCCCCGATATGGATAACCAGAAGTAATTTTTCTTGCCCAAACCAACAGACTGTTTTGCGAAAAAGTTCTTAGCAACCGGAAATATTATTGACCTTTTAGTTCGTTTGTCCGTTCGTACGAATTGAAAACACAACTTCTGATGTTTTTCAGAGACTTTGCAAGTAATTCCAACTACTTCAAAGGAATCTAACTTACAATAAGTAGATGTACGCCTACATATCTTTTGGAATATTCAGAGTGGCCGATGTTGACATGGCAACTGAAAAAAAGGGAAATTCAAAGTGCCTCAAATTGAATAAAACTTGACAGGAAGGTTACCTAGCACAAATAGAAATGATTTTTGGGCTCCGAGGAAAGGCGGGAAAATCAAATGTGCATGAAATTGGATGAAACTTTACAGAAAGGTTGCCTACCATCCATAAAAATGATTAAAGGGCTCACCACATGGTTGCTGTTTGAAATTCCAAAGGGAGGTAATTAAATCTTATAATTTTGTTGAAAAAGGGGGAAATAAATTATCCTCTCCATACCTGTACACACATCTACTGTGTCCAAACACACTGAAATTTGCACTTACCATAATTATTCAGGGTTGAGTGAGTTGGTGCATAATTAGTTGCTATTCTGCGACAGGTCTAGTTTCTTACTGTGTTTATATTAAAATAAAAATAAGTTACTGTAAGACATGTAAACCCATTAAAATTTTTAAAAAATGGTATGCACTGTAGGGTGAGCTTGCAACATGTATATTTTCGAATGCCAACACTGATTAATAAAATCTTTTTATAGCTATTGACATCGTAGATACCATCAGAAGGTGTGCCGGATACTAAAACCCCGAAAATTAGTCAGAACAAAAATATATAATAAAAGGTTCAGTATGACCTCATCTGATATAATCTCTGACATTTTAATCAATTCCATTTATTTGTTGAGGAGAAATTGCAGACTGCATACCAGTAGTACTCACTAATGATTAATTAGTTAAAGTTTAACGTCCAGTCGGTTTGCAATGTTTTAGCTATATCAAAACGAAAACAGGATAATCAATTAGAAACTGTATATGAAAGAAAAAAGAATAAACAGGAAGGCACAATGGGGGCAACTAGTTTTTATTGACACTTGAAAAAAAAAGAGAAATGGGTAGGGGAAGGGGAATTAGCCTTCTGTATGACACCAATTGCTTCTGCTCTTCTTAGAATTAAAAGAAGGGGTCTTTATCCTCCATGGAGCGTGGCGTTCCCCCACACAGATTGGCTGCAATGGCTAGCGGTCAGGCTATCCGTATTATGACCTGACTATCCCTCATAGACAAGACATTTTCCTATCCACCAAATGGTGACGCGTCCGGCAGCTCTGTAGTAGGAGAATCTCAACCCCATCAATGACAATGTATGGCTTAGTCCATGTATGGCCATTGGAAAACACAAAAAAATTGGACAGATCAAAAATTGAAAATGAGGTGCATTATGGCTTCACGTGACAAAAAATCTCTTAAAGCTTCATTAATTTCCATTTATTGGTTTAGATGGAGTTGCACTTGAATTCGAGAACCCCCTTCCACTAATGACAATACATGGCTATGTCCATGTACGGCTATGGGAAACCCCAACACTGTATCAGATCAAAATCTTAAATAGTAGGTGCATTATAGCATCATGTCATAAAGATTCTCTGAAAATCTCATCAAGTTTCCTTTATTGGTTTAGGCAAAGTTGCGGAGTGCATACCAGTATCCCTAGTGACAATGCATAACCAAGTCTAAGATGAGATCAAAATTTAAAATAGGAGGTCCACTACGGCATAATGTGATAAAGACTCTGAAAATTTCATTATATTCCATTCATTGGTTTAGGAGGGGTAGCAGATATTAAGGTTGGACGAACAGACAGACACAACCAACACTATATACCCTGCTTTTTTTCAAAAGTGAGAGTATAACAAAACAGCGGCAGTAGAATACAGAAGGAAAAGACGGCGAGATTGTCCCGAGACAAAGCAAAAAGAACACCTGAAGACACTACATATCTTCAAAACACACGAACGCCCTAAATACAATACTTAAAACTCAAGCATTAACAATGTGAACTCTAAAATTAGAGACTCAGAGAATGGGCTTGTAACGCTTACCTGACAAAATGCTTTTTATAAAGCGTCCAATGTTTAAAAATGTTTCATGGTGGTCACCATTTTTTCATCCAAATAAGAAATCTTTGTAAAATACCTCAAATAGTTCATTTAATTACAAGTATATTGACTTCAGAGTAGTTGACGAAACAATGGCAGTAGAATACTCAAAGGAAAATAGAAGTGGTGTTTACAAAAATCGAAGTCCAAAGACATGGTCAAAGCGAAAACACAGAAAACAATGGAGTTAGACAGATACAAAATGACGTTAGACAGATACAAAATGACAATTTTCCCATAGGGCCCAATGTTCCGCTAGCGACCGTATTTTTATCGTATCTAAACAGGAAGAGTAATATTTGTAAAGGACATTCTTATCAAATTACCGCATGGTTTGGTTGGACTCTGCAGTGTTTCCAACAGGGTTAATGTTAAACTATGACCTGTGCTGGCGGCAATGTGTTTTGTCAAATAGGAACAAAATAAGCAATTTTTGTTAAGTACCTTCCCAAGAACAGCTTAGTTAAATTTGCCTCAACACCTATAGAGCGGATGATGGAAATGATTTTTTTCATAGGGTTCAAAATGTTAATGTTCCCTGCTAGCGGCCATGCATATTGTCAAATCGGCACAAAAGGATCAAACTTTGTAAAAGAATTTCCCTATGTTATTTCTGGAATGATTGATTGCATTTTAAAGGTAATTAAGCTTATTGATGACTGACTTGTATGTGCTATTTTTCCGCATTCCCTCTAGCAATATGCGTAAGCTGAAAGTTGAAGGCCTCATGGTGACTTCAAGATATAGAACAACAATAAAAGTGTTGCTCCATTACTTTGTTTTGCCATATATTTATAGAGAATTTGTCTCATGAGCGTTTACTCCATATCCTTAAATTGAAAATTACCCAAATAACTTCTTAAAAATAGGGACGTATATTCAGATAAATATGAAAAACAACAGCAGTAGAAAACCTAAGGAACAAAGCACAAAATTTTATATATCTAACGTCCAAATCAAAAGAAAAAGCAGAACACCAAAAGACGGAAGACCAAAGACATCATACAGCCACAAAACACACAACCACTACAAACACAATAATCAAAACTAAAGCACTAACTAAAGAGAGACATCAGGTGCTCCGGAAGGGAAAACTTGTCTTCTTTAATTGATAAAACAGCACTTCAACTTAAAATGAAATATGTTTTACAGAGATCGATGCAATCGACTTACCTTTACTGCAGATGTTACGAGTTCTGATATTAATTTCACTGAAAGACATGAAAAACTGTCATTTTAAATTGCATGTGGAATATCTTTACATTTTAACTTTAATCTATAACCCGTAAAATATAAGAAAAATTAATCGGGCATGTCAGTATAAAATTATTGCATGTTAAAGAGTTAAAATCTGATATTGCATATCTGCGTCATCATAATCTTATCATAGCGTTTGTATATCAGACCAGAATCGAAGAGGGATCCCCAACTGGGACATAATTAACTAATGGTTACATATTTTGTCTTGATTATTTGCTTTATATCGAGAATTTTCCTAATATTTACGATTTTACAAAGTGTTTCAAAAATTTCTGTTATACTTTTTTAGTACTAAGCCACTTGAACAATTAATCCTCCTCGTAAATTCTTTCTCTCCTTTCCCTTTGTTTCAATACCTATGTAGCGAAGTAGATTTCTACTTCGAGTTCTTTTGTAGAATTTGCAAAAATGAGACTTCCGAATGCAGAAATAAAAATTGTACACATTTATTAAAACTCACACCAAAACTAACAAAACAAAACATAGGACAAAATGAAATGAAAATAAACATAGAAATGAAAAAGGCATGCAAACTAAAAACAAAAGAATTTACACAAACAAGATAAGTTCTCTCTCTACAACTCTCTGACGTCAAACAGAATGATGTGAAATGAGTACGTCAAGACAGTCTAATAATCACAACTAAAATAAAACACAAAATTAAATGAATAAAAATTTGAACTAAATATAATGTCTCAGTCCTTCTACCACTTCAATGCATGTTGATCTTTTATCACAGTACTTAAATTACATTTTAAATTTTCTCACTATCTATAATGATAATAGTTTCCCTCTAACATATCTATTGAACTCCTGTATAAATATTCCACTGAAATAATACATATAGTTCCATTCTACCATGTGTTTACAGTTTCAGTTCATAACTCTTTCTAAACTCATAATGCAGTAATAGTGTCTAGTATACATAATTTCATTATTTTACTTAGTATCCATTTATACTGCTTTATTTAGGAATAAACCCTTTTTTCAGCCATTTCAAACTTGTAGTACTACATGGACAACAAGGCTGGGCAAAACTGGACTTTACAGCTGCAGTTATGACATCACATCAAGACCATCTAAAATCCATATCAACCAACATCCCCTGCGAAAGGAACGGACCAACTTTATTATAAGCTCAAATTAAACTTTGAAGTAATTGACAAGTAACCACGCCGCGCCATTACCGAAAAAGATGAACCGAACCGACACGCGAAAATAATATTTGGTTCACGAAAATATTGAAAGAAAACTGAAAATGCACCAGCATGCAATATAGGGCGGGGCAGGGTATATTTGTGCAAAATTTACCTGGAAATACATAAATTGTTCCAACAGGTTCTTAATTTATGTCCTGCTCTGACATACTGACACTTAAGAAGGCCCAAACAATTTCTCTGCACATTCAATACATCTTTACTCTTCAAAAACCCATGCTTCTTTGCCCAACTAAAAAGGTGTGTTTGACTTGTCACCAAACAGGTTTTCTTTAAAAGGACAGGTTATGAAAACCAGTTGAACAACTATGTTATAAAATAAACAATACCACCCAGGCTATTTAAATCCTATGTACTGAGGCAACCAATGGGATAATCAATCAATATGAAGTTTGTTACATACCTCCCTAATCTAAAGACTAAATAACTTTAGTCCGACCAAAACACAAACTTCTAAAAAAAAACAGAACAAACTTTCCAGGGGATTAAGAACTGAAAACAGTCCTTGATAATGCATCAGCTACTTGGTTTGACTTACCAGAAATATGCTTAATATGAAACTTAAATTCCTATAAAAGAAGACTCCATCTCAATAACCTCTGATTGTTAAGTTTCATTTTGTTAAGCCATTGTAGAGGAGCATGATCAGTTTCTATAACAAACCTGGTTCCTTCTAAATATATTCTCAATGATTTTATAGCCCATATAATGGCATAACACTCCTTTTCTATAACAGCATAATTTCTCTCTGTTTTGTTAAATGTTTTACTCAGATACAAGATGGGGTGATTCTCTCCATCTGAAACTTGTTCTAAAACTGCACCAACCCCTGTTTTGCAAGCATCTGTTTTCAGATTAAAAAGTTTTTGTAAAATCAGGCGGTTTCAACACTGGTTCAATAGAAATCTTCAATTTCAACTGATCGAAACATGCTTAATGATCATCTGTCCACCTTACCTTGGTTGGCAAACCCTTCTTTGTTAGATCTGTCAGTGGAGCTGTATACTTTGAAAAGTTTGGAATAAACTTCCGATAAAAGCTGATTAACCCAACAAAGGAACGAACTTGCTTTTTTGTGGTTGGTGGTTTAAAATTCTGGATAGCCAAGATTTTGTCTTGTGTGGGCTTAATTTCACCTCTACCTACCTGGTGTCCAAGAAAATCTAGGGTTTCAAAGCCAAACGAACATTTGCTGGGTCTAGCAACCAAACATGCATTTCTTAATGCTGTCAAACAGACCTAAGATGTAATAAATGGTCTTCCCAACAATCACTATAAATACCTACGTCATCAATGAAGGATTCTGAGAAATCTTTACAATTTGCCAGTACTTTGTTCATTAATCTAACAAATGAAGCACCTAATAACCATACCAAATGGCCTAACTAGAAAAGCATACTGACCGCATGGTGTAACAAATGCACTTTTCTTTACAGCATCAGGATGAAAGGAAATTTGCCAGTAACCTTTTGTGAGATCAATTTTGCTTATGAACTTTGCTTTGCTTACCTTGTTATGGATTTCATCTACTCTAGGCATAGGTCTTGGGTCGACTGTTATTTTAGTTAGTTCTCTATAATCTACACAAAATCTAATAGTATTGTCTTTTTTTCACCAACACAACAGGAGATGCATAAGGACTCTCACAGGGTATAATTATTCCCATATTTAGCATGTTATCAATCTCTTTCTGAACTTGATCTCTTAAAGCGTATGGTACGGGATAAGGTTTCTTGAACACAGGTGTGTCAGTTGTCGTTGTAACCTTATGTTGAACTATGTTTGTTTAACCAGGAATGTCACTGAATACATCCTCAAACTCATGTAATACTTCAAGCAGTTCTTGTTTTTGAGTTTCAGATAAATCTTGGGAGATTTCCACATCAGTTAAACTTTCCTTACTAGTAACTGTAGGTAACACAAATGGACTTACCCCTATTTTATCATCGATCTCACAGTTTTCTACTACATCAATACAAGCAATGAAATCTGTTTGATCATCAACTCTGTCATACCATGGCTTCATCATATTTATATGGTAAATCTTCTCCTTACCCCTGATTTTGATTCTATAATCAACCGGACCTACTCTCTCTGTCACCATATATGGACCCTTCCACTGAGCCAACAGTTTATTTGTACTTGTTGGTAACAATAATAATACTTTATCTCCTACCTGAATGTTTCTTTCCCTTGCTTTTTTGTCATAATATCTTTTTTGCCTACGTTTTGCATGTAGCTCATTTGTACTAGCTTATTCTGCCATCGCATTTAGCCTTTCCCTTGTTTCTAGTAAGTAACTCAACACTGAAGCTTGTGACTCCTCTGGTTCTTCCCAATGTTCTTTTAGAATCGACAGTGGTCCTCTAACATGACGCCCATATAATATTTCAAAAGGCGAGAACCCAGTTGACTCATTAGGCACCTCGCGATAAGCATATAAAATGTATGGTAAATGTCGATCCCATTTACTAGGTTCCTTTTGAGCATAAGCTCTAAGCACCTTTTTAAGAACTCCATTAATCCTTTCACATAACCCATTTGCTTGCGGATGATATACACTTGAAACCATTTTGCTTATACTTAACAAGTGACAAACTTCTGTCCTTAATGAAGACATAAAACTACTACCTTGATCAGATAACAATTCTTCAGGGACACCTACTCTTTAAAATATGCCCATCAGAGCTTCAGCAACAGTTTCAGCATCCTGACTTTTCAATGCTATAGCTTCAGGATAGCGCGTTGCATAGCGGGGCAGGGTATATTTGTGCAAAATTTATCTGGAAATACATAAATTGTTCCAACAGGTTCTTAATTTATGTCCTGCTCTGACATACTGACAATTAAGAAGGCCCAAACAATTTCTCTGCACATTCAATTCATCTTTACTCTTCAAAAACCCATGCTTCTCTGCCCTACTAAAAAAGTGTGTTTGACTTGTCACCAAACAGGTTTTCTTTAAAAGGACAGGTTATGAAAACCAGTTGAACAACTATGTTATAAAAACCTATGTACTGAGGCAACCAATGGGATATTCTTTCAATATGAAGTTTGTTACAACCTAACATAAAAAAAACATTTCCAAACTTGTTCTGACGATTCGGAATTAAGTTCTATTGGAGTTTGCAAGTTTAAAAATTGACAAATGTGATTTTTTTTACTGCTTAAATAATTTTAATAGGATACGATCAACTTTTTTTTAAAGGTGTCCTCTTATTCTATTCTGAAACTTCAGATTTTGTCAATTGTTTAATTATATATCCTTTTGTATGTCTGGTATAATTGTTATTTTAATGAAATGTTAGTCAAAACTAACAACATATCGAAATTACTGCTTATTGTGACCATTTCGATAACCTACTTCTCTTCAATGCAGAAAAAAAAATTGAATCACTGGAAATCTGATAGAGAACATATATTCCACAAGACCTATTTAAAAAAGAAAGGCAAAATCAGCTGAGGACAGAGCTTTGCACATGGCAGATACTCCTACTATAAAATCCAGTTAAATTAAAATAATTGTATAGGGTGGAAGGCAGCTGGAATGAAATTTGATCGGTATTGGGGTTATTTCGTTTATATGAGACTTGCTCTGCAGAAAAAAAGAAAAATGATATTGAACATTTCCCTATAAAGTCGGTTTCCGGGTCAACACAGACACACTGGACTACTCGTCTGGTAATGACTCAGGGGATTTTTTAGGAAATATAGTCTCTAACATTGCTTCCAGTTTAT
>MJUU01053072.1:115170-134181 GCA_002080025.1 Modiolus philippinarum | reverse complement strand
CCCTTGTAGCTCGGAAACGGTAGGACCTACAAAAAATCCGTTGACATAATATTGAAAGCTTAGATCACCAGGAATCCAAAGAAAATAATCCCATCGAAATCCGTAAAAAATAAAAATTCTACATAATCTGCAAATTCGCAATTTTGGCCCCGTTCGGCCCCTCATAGCTGGGAAAGGAATCAAGTTACCAAAAATCTACTAGCTGAGTGCTATATTAATTTTTCGCAAGGAATCCATTGAAAAAAAACTGCATCAAAATCGGACTTCAAATAAAAAAATTATTTTTTTTGAGATTTGCCCCTGTTGGGCCCCATTTATCTCGTGAGTGGTACATGCTACGTGAAATCCGTTGGCATACCCCAGATTGGAAATTTCCTCAGGAGCACACTGAAACAAACCCCATCAAAATCCAATAAATAATAAAGATTCTACAGTCAAATATGTGAAAACACCTTATTTAACCCTTTTTTGGCCCCTAATTCTGAAATGGGTGGGGCAAAAACCTAAAGGAAAAAAACGTTTCTCAAGAATGTTCTAAGAAACATTATACTAAGATTTGAAAACAATCCATCCACTAGAACCAAAGTTATGCTGTCCACAGACACGAAAATACCTAATTTTACCCCTTTTTGGCCCCTTTTTTGCCTCTTTTTCAAAAACGGGCTAGGCAGGGATCGCGAAATTAAAACCCGGGCTTAAGCTTGTGCCAACAAACATCATACTAAAATTTGATAACAATCCCTTCACTAGGACTAAAGTTATGCTGTCCACAGACGCCGACGCCGACGCCAGCGCCATACCATAATACGACCGCAAAATTTTTGCGGTCGTATAAAAACTGATGGTTTTTGAGAGTTGCAGGAGATTTACCAAAATTCGAACCATATTCTTGTATTCTTAGTTTTCAGAATTATGTCTGGTTTGAAAAATAGCTAAAATATTTGATTGCATGCAAAAATTTCAAAAATTGTTAAGTCTTGGACATTTTCAGGAAATTTACCAAATTGGAACCAGAATAAAATCCTGAAAATTTTTTGCTAATCTATAAACTATATTCAATAATTCTACATTATATTTTCATTGCCCAAGTTCCAGTTTGTTTAAACATTGTTGATATTATGGACCAAAGTGAAAATTTAGTCAAATTCATTGATGTTGAAAATATAGGTCAAGGCAACATGATTCTGGTATGGATGTTGTTTAATACTTAAAATGTAACCACTTATTAATTATCATCTGTCTATGGTATGTATAGGTGCTGAGATATAGTGGAAACAAAAAATTCCCGTACAAATAAATGAGGTGTATTACGCCTGGAAATCTGGCGTAAATCAGGTGTAATTCAAGTTTAGAACTGAAAACCAGGTGTAAAGGAGCAGGACACATAAATTTATAGTAGTTACAGGCGTAAGATTTACTACAAACCAGGCGTAAATTCATGGGTTCCAGGCGTAAATTATATTGGGAGGCGTAAATACTAGTTTAAATATTACGCCTGGTTTTTTTACCCAGCATGCTATGGTAAATCAAAGGATCATGGGAAATTTCAAAAACTGGCTCTCAGTTTACATTCATGGAGGAAGTGAACATGTACTACACTGGATCATTGTTCAGATGAAATGTTTTTCCTATACCTAAGAATATGAAGTTTTATTAAATCAAAAGGAACAATATAACTTTTAAATCATCATATGCATAGTAAGTCTTATATTTGTTAATATTTTAAAAGATCTTCAAATAAATGTGTTTAAAGATGTCCAACAATGAAACAAATTATGAAGTTTAAATTTATTATCTGTGAATTAACATTCAAAAAGGATTGCATGGGTATACTTTAATTTCATGTTAAAATCCCAAGAATATTTAGTTAATTTATATCTATGTCATATGACTAAACTGACATTATTTGGTGTAAATAAGCTAACAATATTTATGCAATTGTTGAAGAAGATAAATGAATGCATCTTTGAAACAATAATCAACATAACAAGATATTATAAACTGCATACCAGAGGCTCCCAGGAGCCTGTATCGCTCACCTGGATTTCATTTGCCACAATCAAGCTAACATTGTAAGTTATAGTTGAACTTCAGTCTCTTTAACTTTGGTAGCTCAAACTCAACCAATTTTTGAACTGTATTTAAAGTCTGATCATGTTTTACTATATGTCTTTGTTGGACTTTTTTGACAAAAAACATTCTTGCTAAGGACCACTTTTGACACCAGTTTTGAAGTCGAGACATCATTATGTAAATGGCGGTCAAAGTCGCAAAATCAATATCTATTTGGAAACAAAATTTTATTGAAGTCAGACAATGTTGAATTTTCCCGCCTTATTTGGTGGTCATTTTGAAAATGGTGGTCAACGTACAATTTTCAACACCGGTTTTGAAGTTGCAACATCAATATCTATAAACCAAATTTCAATGAAAACAATGTTGAATTTTCCCGCCTTTTTTGTCAGCCATTTTGAAAATGGCAGTCAATGAACAATTTTTAACATCAGTTTTGAAGTTGCAACATCAATACCTATTTGGAAACCAAATTTCATTGAAATCGGACAATGTTGAATTTTCCCGCCTTTTTTGGTGGCCATTTTGAAAATGGCAATCAACGAAAAATTTTCAACACCGGTTTTGAAGTCGCAACATCAATATCTATTTGGAAACCAATTTTTATTGAAATTGGACAATGTTGCATTTTCCTGCCTTTTTTTGGCGGCCATTTTGAAAATGGTGATCAACAAACAATTTTCAACACCAGTTTTGAAGTCGCCACAGCATGGCAAACATTTCATCAATTTACACTTAACCTTCATCTTCTATAGTTTTGGAAATAAAAGACGAAAAATACAAAAAATTTTAAAATTTGGTGAAAAAAGGGCAATAACTCCTACAAAGGGATCTGATTTTCTTCAAAATTTCAGGGTGGATAGATCTTGATATGCTGAACATTTTATCAATTTAAAGTTGACCTCTATCTGTTATAGTTTTTTTTATAAAAAATTTAAAAATATCAAAATTTTGAAAATTTTACGAAAAAAGGGCAATAACTCTAAGACGGGTTTTCAGATTTTCTTCAAAATTGCAGGGCTGGTAGATCTTGCCATGCTGAACATTTTTACTCCTGTCAGATTTTTGATATCTGTAACAGTTTTCAAGATATTTGCAAAATACAGCAATTTACCCCTATGTTCTATTTTTAGTAACAGCAGCCATGTTGTTTGATCCTCGGACTAATCGAACGCAATTTTGAAACTGCATACCCTGGTGATGATTCAGGCCAAGTTTGGTTACAATTTTCCCAGCAGTTTCAGAGGAGAAGATTTTTGAAATTGTTGACGGACGGATGACGGACAGATGACGGACGCGAAGTGATGGCAAAAGCTCACTTGGCCTTTTAGGCCAAGTGAGCTAATAATTATATACTTTATACCTTTAATTTTCTTTATCATATTTATAGAAAAATATATACTAAATTGCACACAGTACTCATATACACATGAATTTGTGTTACCTAAACACACACAAAGCACACAAGTACAAGTGTGTAATAAAATTACGCCTGGATTTATCTACAGACCAGGCGTATCTCATTTGCATATGACGCCCATTTTTTGAAAACCAGGCGTCCTCATTTAAATTTTCCGTGTCATTTTACGCTGGGTTTACGCCAGTTTTAAGCTTGGTTTACGCCTGGTTCACCAATGCTTATTACTCCGATATTACGAATGGTTAACAGAAATTTGTAGGGCTTGTTTCCGTGAATTTTCCAGGCGTCACACTTCGTACAGGCTTGATTGAAAAAAACGAAGTCCAACAAATGGCAAAATACGGAAAAATTGGAATTATTTTTTTTCAAAAAAATATTTGGGATTCCATAATGAAGTTGTACTGAATATTGTGTCAAAGTTTCATTGATATTGAGCAAGATTTCAGAAAGTTATTGAAGTTTAAAAAAAGTTTAAAATTTGGGTTAACCAAATGTTGACGACGACAATGCTGACGCCGACGCCAACACCGGAATCTATGGTCACTATGTCTCGCAGGCGAGACAAAAACCATAGACCCCCCTTTCAAGTTAAATGGTCGGCCACCGTCCCTTAATATTTTGCAAACAAATTTTGCAACGCCTGGGGCAATCATCGAAAACAACAAGTTGCTCAGCAACATGTTGCATAAAAATGACTTCAATCAACGATGGTCATCTGTTTGTCTCTGGATAGGAATCTCCCTTATTATGAAATTTTTATTTCAATTAAGCAATCTTGAAACTTTAAATTTTATAACCCATGTTCAGCATGTGATATCAGCTGTCACAAAGCGAGTGGGTGCACTTCGCTATGCGAGGTGCCCTTTATGGCAGGGGGTCTGAGCTATAGAGTATTTGATGCAATATCCTGCGTTTTATGCCTCTCCTGGCACTAAAAAAGCATCCTCAGGAGTCTTAGTTTTTTACTTCCAATTTTCTAAGTTTTCTTTTTAATTTGCCACATTTTCTGATATGATCAAGAGCAATCATGTTCATATTTAATGCTTTGAGAGATTTCAATTAGCAATGCATGTCAACACAAGTGATCATCTGCTCTATGTTTTTCATATTAGTGTAGCTGATGTTATCAAGCTTTTTCGTTGTTCTTTCTCTGTAAGTCACCATGCAAAGTTCATGATTAATCACATTTTTTCTATTTTTTTTTCCACTACCAATATTAATTCTGTTTTTCCTATTTTTGGGGACGTACTTCTACGTCCTTGCCTAATTAGAAATTTCGTCACCACAATAATTACTAATACTAGTACATGTAACTTGCACAGTACTCAGTAGTACCCCTCTTTAAAGACAATCCCATTTGCAACAAAAAAAAGCGGCCTTAAACTGAAGTTGGACTCGTAAATGGAACTAAACCAAATGAATGAAATGGTTTACATTTGCTACTTGGAAAATTATGGCTCTTGTTTACACCGTTCACCTCCCTGAAAGAGTCTGACATCGTTTGTTCTTATCCACGATAACAAAAAAACGTTTAATTTGAACATATTTCTTGAATTCGGGAGTTTCAAGCAATGAATTAAATGAAATGTCCATCCAACTTCATTTATCGTCGCCCTTTCTACTGGATTCGACCAAGGATGTCTTTGATGCGACGAATTTAACTTTGTTTTAGAGCTAAACAGTTTTCTCTTCAAACCACCACCATCTTTGTTTACCGATTGCGCAATCACTTTGACAATTTGTATCGGTTAATTTCATTGGTCCCCTGGATATTATCAACGAATCAAATTTATTTTGACAGACTGGAATTGGAATCAATTCTTTTTGACAGTCAGATATCAGCGATTTTTTTTAACTTGCCTGGCGGACAAGTTACTATCAAGAATGACTTACCCGACGGGATTTTAACTTTGGTTGGCATGCAAGCAGACAAGTGGCTATTTCTAACACTGTTACTTTTATCGACATTTTAATACACATGTACACACCGTATGATTTACATTTTGGCAAAAGTGAATAAACGTGTTTCGATTTGATACTACACTGTTAGTTCAAATGAGATATGTCCTTCATAGAATTTTAGATTTTACCAGACTGTTTTTATGTTGATGGCCATAATGTACTTGACTAGTTTGAATCGTATGGTGAACTGGAAATTCGGTGCCATTAATGTGGGCAGGGCTTCTTCTTGTGTCTTTGTTGATTGGCCACCTTCAGGGCATGGATGTCTGACGACGACTATATGCATCAAGATGCATAAAAAGTATAGTTGCTAGGTACAATTCCAAAAAATTAATTGGTCTAAGAGAATTCCAGGAAATTTACCAAAAATTAAATCTTAGTGAGCAAGCTCACATACCCCACGCCTCCACATATCAGAAAATCCTGCATTATTGAACTAAAAAAATATCCAATAAGCAATATTATACATAACAAGAGGCTCCAAAGAGCCTGTATTGCTCACCTGGGCCATGGCTGACACAATTGGTCTAAATAATGCAAATGTTTAAGGGTCTCAATATCAAGTTTGTTGACAGACATTGATTTTATATGATCCAAAATTAAACTATGTTCCCAGCTAGTTTTGATGGGGTGTAGACTGACTGTCACCTTCTTGAAGAAGACCATCTAAGCATCATTGTTCCTCACTTTGGTTCCAATTGGCCTAGTATTTTCAGAGGAGATCTTTAAGTGATTTTTTCCAATGGGGTCCAAGGTTAAACTGTTCACCGCTGACTGCAATCTTGGATGCTATGTGGACATGCTGGAAACATTTTATGCAGGGGACCAAGAAAGGACCACTGTGATCAAGTATGATTCCAATTGACCATGTGCTTTCAGAGGAGAACATCTTTGAATATGTTTCCCTATAGGATCCAATGTTAAAACCATGTTCCCCTTTCATTCACCATCCCCATCTTGAATATGATATGGACTTGCCAACACATCAACTAAGGACCATTGTGACTAAGTTTGGTTCCAATTGGCCCAGTATTTTCAAAGGAGATTAATGCAATATTGTCCAAGTTTTGACAAAGTTTCCCACTGGGGGGCCATCTTGGATGACATGCGGACTTGCCCAACACAATTTTTCAAGGGGACCACCCAAGGACTATTGTGACCAAGTTTGGTTCCAATCGCCTCAGTGGTTTCAGAGAAGAAGATGCTTTCCCATAGGGTCCCATGTTAAAACTGTGTTCCCCGCTGGCGGCCATCTTGGATATGATACAGACTTGCCAGACATTTCCTTTAAAAAGAACCACCTGTAAGGACCATTGTGACCAAGTTTGGTTCCAATCCGCCCAGTAGTTTCAGAGATCTTGGAATATAGGGTCCATTTTTCGACAAAGATCCAACTAGCAGCCATCTTGGTTGGAGTGTTGACTTGCCGAACACATTTTTAAAGGGGACCACCTATGAACTATTGTGACCAAGTTTGGTTCCAATTGGCCCAGCAGTTTCAGAGAAGACATTTGAATGAAAAGTGTATGACTGACAGACCCAAGACACAGTGATGGCATAAACTCACCATGGCATAACCAGGTTAGTAGTAGCTGAGTCCATTCAGACTATGATGACTAAAAACTTCTACTACAGTATCTGGGAAAGATATTTCAATTGTAGGCAATCATTGACCAATGTAGGACACAACATACATTTATATACTCAAATTATTACAATTTATATACTCAAATTATTACAATGTGAAATAAGTAAAGAATATGGAAGTATTTTTGCAAAAAATTGTAAAAATTTGTATAAAAACTTTTTTTACTCTTGATTATGTAACAATAATTGTTTTTAATAAAGTGATAGCAGGGAATTTCTCTTAAACTTAAAAGAGAAAAGTAAACCAAACAAGATTTGAAAACAGTCAGATTTTAAAGTGAAATTACCCATGACAAGATGATACTTGCTGTTTTAGCTGAAAATAGTCTAAGTCCAATAACTCCCATAAAAATAATCCAATCAATAATGCAGTATAGTATGCACATCTATAAATCATGACCAACAATCCTACCAAATATGAAAGCACTTCATTAAGCGGTTTCAGAGGAGTTGCAGTGACAAGATGATACTTGCTGTTTTAGTTGAAAATAGTCCAATAACTCAAGTCCAATAACTCCCATAAAAATAATCCGATCAATAAGGCAGTAAAGTATGCACATCTACACATCATGACCAACAATCCTACCAAATATGAAAGCAATCCATTGAGCGGTTACAGAGGAGTTGCAGTGACATGAACAGGACTGACGGACGGACAGACGGACGGACAGACAGACGGACCAGTCAAAATCATTATACCCTCCGCAACTTCGTTGCGTGGGGTATACTCAGAATCATGTAATCATTCAGGCTGAGTTATTGGTTTCAGAGATGATATTTTTATAAGTTTATAGGACAGACAAGTGCATGAACAACGGACAGAGACGAACACTAAGTAATGGCTATAAAGCTCACATCATCCTTTTAGAAAGACGAGCTAAAAAACAGCAATTTCCCCAGAGAAAACTCAAGTGAGATCCCACCTGTTCACTGCGTGATCACACCGTGATCACGCCGTGATAATGAGAATAGGTGGGATTCTGCATCACACCTGGGAAACAAATGAGATTTTTGTGTGACATGTGAGAATTTATTGGTAGTGAGATCTCGGTGTGATAAGGGAGATTTAGGTGTGATATTTGCAGGCATTATATATCTCATTTGACATGTGCAGAAACATAAATGCAGCGAAAAGAGTGACATCTGTGAAAATAATTTGTCACCGATGCTTAAATCTGTATTAAAAAATTCTTGAATTAATATTGATGATTCGATTGTTTGTCAATTGAATTTATCTATTCTATAAATAAACCCATGTTATGTCCAATATGTGGGTCCCCGATATGTCGATGAATCTGATTGGTCAATCACAATGAAGAAGCTATATCTTATCCAATCAGCATCAATGTTTCTTAGCATCAATTCGGCATTAATATTTTCGAAGAGGAAGGATGGAGATACAGCCATGCATAAAAAATGCTGTAGCAACACATTTTAAACGATTTTTTAAAAAAGTTTTTCGTCAAACAATGCGATCCATATCACAGAATCTTCCGTCAAAGGGCAAATAAAACATAGATTCGATACTGAAATCAGAATACGTATCGAAGGTAAGAAAGTCCAAAACTGTAAATTTTGCAGCCTGAAACTATTTTGAATTTTATGCTTTAGTTCAAAAACGATATCAGACCCTCAGACTGACACTTTACAGTTTTCTACCTGTCCTTAATGCCAAAATATTTGTTTTGGACATGCAGTCTGTGCACACTGTAAAGATGCCATAGCAGGCCTCTACAATAACCTTTTTTCTAACTTGTCCCTTTGGACAAGTACCTCTGGAGATTTACTTGTCCGAATGAAATTATCACTTGTCCAAAAAATTTGACGGATTATCCCAAAAGAGTATCAGGAATATAAATAAAATCAAAGGAAAAAAGGTGTATTTGTTATTAAATAATGATACATACTGACATGGGCTTATGTAGTTTAGAAAAAGGGAATATTAAACTGGAAACAAAAAAACTTTAAAAATTCTTAGTTCTACCTAGGTATTCTGAAGTAAATCGTATGCAAGTTTATACACATTTCTTTGAAAATCTGGTATTTCACATTAATGGATACTAGACATATTGCCTGGGACTAATATAACATTGCTGAAAAAGTTGGTTTCTGAAAAGACTTAGCAGACTTATATACAATAGTAACAAAAAATGCTAGAGTGGGGATTCATATATGTTTATTTGTGACCCGTCTATAGATTCTTCATTCAGTCTTCCTATTACACAGAATTCATTCATAAGATAATGATATGAACTTTGCAGATATCTTGGTAAACATGTTACTTTCATGATTTTGAACTGATACTATTTCTCTTGCGTTGAATGTAAATAAATTAAAAAGAAATTCTCGTAGATGTGCCTGATCGTTTCCAGTAAAATCAAATTGTTCCATCGATGTTAATGATATGTAAGAGTACGTTTCTTTATTCAAATTTCGTTTCGCTTGAGAATCCGTATTTTTATTTCGTTTTGTCTAACGATCGGTATTTTCAAAATAGCTGACAGGAATGAAAACGTAAATGTTTACGTTGAAATCGGTCAATATTTTCGTTCTTTGAGGAATCTAAATGAATTTTCTCATTACTCATCGTTGTTGGGGATTTGAAATCCAAGTCTGACAAAAATTTAACTTGTCCCAACGGACAAGTGACTTCCGAATTTCACTTGTCCGACAGACGAATCCACTTGTCCCGGGCAATCAGACAAACAGTATTGTCGAGGCCTGCATAGTACATGTATGCCTGGGAGTATGTGCTCATTTTAATTCTATATAATATATAACACTGAAAATTTCAGGATTAAAAAATACGCCAGGAATCTAGGAAAAAAAAGAGTTTTTTATGCCTAAATCTGAACATTTCGGAGTCAAACTTTGACAATATGTTTGAGGGAAAATACTCAATTTTGGTTGCATGATCCTGAAAAAAATTCCCATTGGGAAAGACTCTTTTACCCAAGGCTGTTGAAAATTCACGTACATACACAATCATTAACAAGGAATTTCCAAATATCGGGAAGGGGATGTCGCTTCCTGGATAAAAGGTTATGGTAGGTATATACGGAGATGATGCTGCCCAAAAGGGTCAGTTTTTTTAAAGGTCTGAAATTTTTTACATTGGCAATTTAAATTTATGAATAGGGTTGGTTAAAATTTGACTGTCTGCACACCTGTACCAATATATGTTACATGACCCTCCCTTGAATAACACCCCCTCCCCCGAAAGCTGTTAATCATGAAGAAACAGTTTGAATTTGGATTGAAAAAAAAAATGAAAATATAACAACAAAGATCACAGATGGGATTAATTTTGCAAAAATCACACCTGAGATTGACAATATCACAGCTGAGATCACGGGTGGGATAAAATTGTGAAATTTGGCGTGATCTCGGGTGGGATCTCATCAAGATCCCAGCTGGGATAACTTAAATCACATCTGTGATCCCAGGTGAGAAATAAGGAATCACAGCCAAGATCACAGGTGTGATTTTAGAAATTCACAGCTGATATCCCATCAAATATCCCACAATTTTTTCACGCCTATCATGGCTGTTATCACAGATGTGACTCGGCTGAGATCCCATGTGTGATCACACAGGACTTTTCTCTGGGGTTACCCCTTTGTTCAATTTTTAGTAACAGCGGCCATATGTCAATAGACGATTTTCATATTTACGGGATGACCACCATTTTAGCATGTTTTTCAAAGGGACGTTACTCGCTAACATCCGACAACCTGGTTTTTGGTCTCATTAGGTATAGGAAGATAAGTAATTATTTACTTTCGAAACTGATAAGATTTTCACTATAGTAAGTACCCAAATAATTTGAAATAATTTTTCTAAAGACAATCAAGATATTACCCCTACCATGATAATCGATGTCTTCATATTCGGGTCAGTAGGTTACTTCCCTTTGTTGAAAACGTTATAAAACCGGAGTCAAAGTCGGGACAAGAAAAGGATATGAAAATGGTCTATTGGTCTTTTTGACTAAATGAACAAAATTTTGAAACTCAGCATACCCTGTTGATGATTCAGACCAAGTTAGTTTCCAATTGGATCTGCATTTCTAGAGAAGATAATCTTAATTGTTGAAGGACATGTTACAGACAGAGACCACAGAGGACAGACACAAAGTGATGGCAAAAGCTCACATGGCTATATCAAGGTGGGTCAAGAACAACTAGAGGCTCAGACACTTAGCCTGTATCGCTCACCTGACAAAATGCTGAACAGCAGGATTTTTCGATGTTCTGTATGGTGGCCATGTTTTTTATGTGAATTTCCCATAGGGCCAAAATAAACTTTGTTCTGTGCTGGCGTCCATGTTTTTCATTGGATCAGAACAAAATGAGCAATCTTTGTTAAGGACCTTCAGTTCATCATTCCTGTAAAGTTTGGTTGAATTTGCTTCAGCGGTTTCAGAGGAGAAGAAGAAAATGTAAATTTTCCCATAGGGCCAATGTTAAACTATCTTCTGTGCTGGCAACCATGTTTTTTATCAGATCGGAACAAAATAAGCAATCTTTGTTCAGGACCTTAAGTACATCATTCCTGTAAAGTTCGGTTGAATTTGCCTCAGCGGTTTCAGAGGAGAAGAAGAAAATGTGAATTTTTCCATGGGTCCAATGTTAAACCTAAGTTCTGCGCTGGGGGCCATGTTTTTTAGAAATGATAGAAATGAGCAATCTTTGTAAAACACCTTCCATACATCATTGTATCCCCTTAGGGTCGTTGTCTCTTTGACACATTCCCGGTTTCCCTTCTTTTTCTTATCATTCCTGTAAAGTTTGGTTGAATTTGCTTCAGTGGTTTCAGAGGAGAAAATAAACATAGGTAATCAACGATTACAAAGTTCGCCTCGTTATGGCACATTGTCAGAGTAACCCAATTTTGCCTGGATGCTGATCAATCATCCACGATGTATGCATATGTAAGGTTACAGTGATCCTACCATGTATAGTTACTGAGATCTGAACTCATCCAAAAACTTGAATGTAAATCAATCAAGCGGAAAATATAGGTCAAAGTGACCTAATTTGTCCTGGATGCTGACCTACCATCAGGGATGCATGCAAATGCAAGGTTACATGATCCTACCATGTATAGTGACTGAGATCTGAACTCCGACGTAAACTTGAATGTAAGTCGTTCAAGCAGAAAATATAGGTGACCTAATTTTGCCTGGATGCCGACCTACCATCAGAGATGCATGCATATGCAAGGTTACATGATCCTACCATGTATAGTGACTGAGATCTGAACTCGGACGTAAACTTGAATGTAAGTCATTCAAGTGGAAAATGTAGGTCAAAGACCCAATTTTCTTAGAGGCTGTGAGATAGCCCAAGATGCATCTGTATACAAAGTTTGATGATCCTACCCTTCATAGTTACCAAGATATATACCTAAATGCAGACGCGGACGTGGATGTAGACGCCGGGGGTACTCAAGTAGTCCCCCTCAACTTCGTTGAGGTGAACTAAAAATGTGAATTTCCCATAGGGCCAATGTTAAACAATGTTCCCTGCTGGCGGCCATGTTTTTTATCAGATCGGAACAAAATGAGCAATCATTGTTAAAGACCTTAAGTACATCATTCCTGTAAAGTTTGGTTGAATTTGCTTCAGTGGTTTCAGAGCAGAAGATGAAAATGTGATTTTTCCCTTAGGGTCCAATGTTAAACCTAAGTTCCGCCCTGGCGGCCATGTTTTTTGTCGGATCATAACGAAATGAGCAATCATTGTAAAGGACCTCCCATACATCATTCCTGTAAAGTTTGGTTGAATTTGCTTCAGCTTTTTCAGAGCAGAAGATGAAAATGTGATTTTCCCATAGGGTCCATTGTTAAACCATGTTCCGTGCTGGTGGCCATGTTTTTGGTTGGATCGGAACGAAATGAGCAATCATTGTTAAAGACCTTTAGTACATCATTCCTGTAAAGTTTGGTTGAATTTGCTGCAGTGGTTTCAGAGCAGAAGCTGAAAATGTGATTTTTCCCATAGGGTCCAATGTTAAACCTAAGTTCCACGCTGGCGGCCATGTTTTTTGTCGGATCGGAACAAATTGAGCAAACATTGCAAAGGACCTTCCATACATCATTCCTGTAAAGTTTGGTTGAATTCGCTTCAGCTGTTTCAGAGCAGAAGATGAAAATGTGATTTTCCCATAGGGTCCAATGTTAAAACATGTTCTGTGCTGGCGGCCATGTTTTTTGTCAGATCAGAACGAAATGAGCAATCATTGTTAAGGACCTATAGAACATCATTCCTGTAAAGTTTGGTTGAATTTGCTTCCGTGGTTTCAGAGCAGAAGATGAAAATGTGATTTTTCCCATAGGGTCTAATGTTAAACCTAAGTTCTGTGCTGGCGGCCATGTTTTTTTTCGGATCGGAACGAAATGAGCAATCTTTGTAAAGGACCTTCCATATATATTGTTTGTGTAAAGTTTGGTTGAATTTGCTTCAGTGGTTTCAGAGAAGATGAAAATGTGAAAAGTTAACGGACGGACGACGGACGGACGATGGACGGACGCCAAGTGATGGCAATAGCTCACCCTGACCCTTTGGGTCAGGTGAGCTAAACATAGGTAATCAACGATTACAAAGTTCGCCTCGTTATGGCACATGGACACAGAAACCCAATTTCGCCAGGGTGCTCATTTACCATCCCTTATACAAAGGCTAAATGATCTTACCATGTACAGTTATGGAGACCTGAATTCCGACATAAACGGAAAAGTGAACTCATTTTGCCTGGATGCTGACCTACTGCCAAAGATGCATGCACATGCAAGGTTAGATGATCCTACCATGTACAGTTACTTAAATCTGAACTCGGACGTAAACTTGAATGTAAGTCGATCATGCGGAAAATATAGGTCAAAGTGACCTAATTTTGCCTGGATGCTGACCTACCCCCAAAGATGCATGCACATGCAAGGTTAGATGATCCTACCATGTACAGTTACTGAGATATCAACTCGGACCTAAAATTAAATGAAAGCCAGTCAAGCGGAAAATATAGGTCAAAGAGAACTTATTTTCTTAGAGGCTGTGAGATAGCCCAAGATGCATCTGCACACAAAGTTTGATGACCCTACCCTTCATAGTTGCAGAGATATATGCCCAAATGCGGACACGGACGTAGACGTAGACGTAGACGCGGACGAGGACGCCGGGGGTACACCAATGGTCCCCCTCAACTTCGTTGAGGCGAACTAAAAATAGGGTTGGTTACGTTAGCAAGCACAGGTATTTTTTAGCCTGAAAATGTTCTATTCAATTAACCAATTCAAAACTAAGCTTACCTCACATCAGAGAAGTGACACATTGTCAATTTATAGGGCTGAACGTGGTAAGCTATACATCTATACATTAACAACCTGTAAAAATAATTTACTCGTTTTATTAATTATTTGTAAAGAACAAATATTGAAAAAAAAAACATGATTCATCTAAAAACTTCCCTGTTGTGACTATACATAAGAGTAGTGTAAAATTAAATTCCAATTGTTATTGCAACGTCTTATTTCATTGGCCAACATGATGAACAAAAAAATTATTTCTACTTATTTCTTTTTGCCAATTAATACTCTCTGATGTAAAACAGTGTGATAAACAGTGACGTCAAATTCAGTGAAAACAATAATGTTTTAAGGTCAATGGATTATAAGAATAACAAGTAATGAAAAACAGCCAATCAAAGATTGCGATCCCCCCGCTACCCATTTCTGGACCCCCTCCCTTTGTAAAAAAAGACAAGTGTTTTTTAAACTAAATTTCTTTCTGTTGAAACAATCATTGTTACTGTAAAACACCAAAAAGATATGGTTGCTAGGTAGAATTTCAAAAAGTACAGGTTTCTGAGAATTTAAGAAAATTTACCAAAATTAGAATCAAAGATTTTTCAACCTGACTGTTGAAAATCACCATTATTACTGTAAGAAATTGAAAGATATGGTTGCTAGGTAGAATTCCAAATAAAGGGCTATGCTGAGTGCAGCATGATACGACCGCAGCATGTCGTCCACTGAAATTTGAAAAAGTGTAATTTAAAGTGAGTATGGACATAGGAAAGAGCTTGACACAATAATTAGATGGACGCAATAAGGAGACTGACCAAGTAATTAGCTGGACACAATCTAGGGAAAATAAAAATAAGCCCTTATGACTCCTTATGATTCCTCTTTGACCCTCTATGGCTCAGAAACGGTAAGAGCTACGCCCAATCCATTGACATGATGCTGAAAGTTTATATCAAGAGGAATCAAAAGAAAAAAATCCCATCGAAATGCGATGAAAAATAAATTTAAGGTAATCTGTAAATTTATGATTTTGGCCCCCTTCGGCCCCTCATAGCTCGGGAACGGCAAGAGCTATGTCAAATCCATTGAAATACTTCTGAAAGCTTACATCAAGTAGAATCCAAAGAAAAAAATCCCATCCAAATCCGACGAAAAATAAATTTTTTAGGTTATCTGTAAATTTACGATTTTGGCCCCCTTCTGCCCCTCATAGCTGGGTAAGGAAACAAGTTACCAAAAATCTAATAGTAGAGCGCTATGATAATTTTTCATTAGGAATCCTTTGGAAAAAATTGCATCAAAATCGGACTAAAAATAAAAAAAAAAAGAAATTTTTGAAATTCGCCCCTTTTGGGCCCCATTTATCTCGTGGACGGTACATTCCACGTGAAATTTTCTAAGGAGTTTACTGAAAGAAACCCCATCAAAATCCGATAAATAATAAAGATTCTACAGTCAAATATGTGAAAACAACCAATTTAACCCCTTTTGGCCCCTTTTTCCAAAACGGGTGGGGCCATAAACCCGAAATTAAAACCAGGGATAGCCATTATGCCAAGAAACCACATACTGAAATTTGAAGATGATCTGTCCACTAGAAACAAAGTTATGCTGGCCACAGACGCCGACGCCGACGACTGCACCATAACATAATACGACCGCAAAATTTTTGCGGTCGTATAAAAATAATGGGTCTTTGAGAGTTTCAGGAATTTTACCAAACTTAGAATCACAGATTTTTGCAATCTGACTATTAAAAATGATCACTGAAACTATAAGGCATCAAAAAGGTATGGTTGCTTCGTAAAATTCCAAAAAGTTATTGGTCTTTGAGAGTTTTAGGAAATTTACCAAATTAGAACCAAAGATTCTTGCAACCTGACAGTTGAAATTCATCATTATAACTCTAAATAATTGAAAAAGATATGGTTGCTAGGTAGAATTCCAAAAAAATAGTAGGTCTTTGAGAGTTTCCGGAAATTTACCAAAACTAGAATCAAAGATTTTTGAAATCTGACTATTGAAAATCATCACTTAAACTATAGGGCATCAAAAAAGATATGGTTGCTAGGTAAAATTCCAAAAAGTAATTGGTCTTTGAGAGTTTCAGGAAATTTACCAAAATTAGAATCATATTTTTGAAATCCTAGTGTTCATACTAGCTGATGACATCAAAAATTTGCTGAATTATAAAACCATGTTGGAATTTCAAAAAATTATTAGTCTTTGACATTTTCAGGAAATTTACCAAATCTGGCACCGGGGTCTAAATTCTAAGAGCTTAGAACGGATTCAAATAGCAATTCCAATAATTCCTCATGAAAATATAAACCACAAAATCAAAATTATACATAGAATTCCAGTCATTCTGATGAGTACTGATTGTTTTACATTTTTGGCCCCTTAAGGGCATGTCCCCAGGGGTCATACCAAAAGTCTGCTATCATCAGTAAATGAGAAGCATATAATGGAACTTGCATACAAAGTTTCAGCTTCCAAACATGAATACTTCAGATGATTTCGCTTATTACTGGACATATCGAAATACAAATTCGCTCATTTTTCCGCCCCAAGCGCAAATTTCAAAATTCCGAAACCTTCCGCACAGACAACTTTTATAGTGTTACTTGTACCCTTATTACAAGGTTTCTGCGATTTAAGGTGTAAGAGGAGTTCCAGCAGTCATGCCATGAGGGGTAATACCAAAATTCTGACACCCTCTGTTAAGTTGCTACATAATATGCGAGTTCATATCCAAGTTTCAACTTTTTAGCCCAAATGGCCTTAGAGATTTCTTCAATTATTGGATATCGCGAATATTCGTTTTCGCCCATAATTTGCCCCTAGGGCGTTTGACCTAAATTCCGAATCCTCAGTGCGCTACTTCTGATCATACTCTAGTATGGTGCCAAGTTTCAAATTTGTATCTCTTATAGTTCCAGAGCTATCGGGGAGCACTACAAATGCACGTACGTACGTACATACCTACATATGGACGGACTGCATTACATAATCCCCCCGCTTTCGCTAAGCAAGGGGATAATAAACATAATTTTGGAGGAGTTAATGGATGTGTAAACGCAGCTTTTGACTCACAGTCTTTTGGACTTTGCAGTTTGTGAGGGAGTCAGCTGCATTTACACATCAGTAACTTCTTTAAAATTACTTTTTTTTCTATAATAAAAGTTGTATGGCTAAATATATAAAACATGCATATAAAGATAAATCATTGTTAAATGTATTGATTTATATCTCAATTGATTGTCTATTTGATTGTTGTACATGTATCATAATGTATTATTTAGGTATCAAACCACCAATTCATTTTTTAACACATTTCTTTTCAAACCTCCCTGAAACTGAAAAGTACATAGTACCTTTGCTTTATTATGGTATATCAAAATTTCATCACACATTTAAAGTCTCCTAATGAGATTACCAGAGTGCAAGGGAACCTATCTATCAAGATGATAGACATTACAAAATTGCATATGGATATATATGGGAAATACTCTCAGACTGATTGGTTGAATTGGTGTTTTTGATACCTTAATAATTACTAGTAATTCTAATATGATGTGCTTAAATAAAACGCTTTGAAAAAAATGTACTGTTATTGTCTTAATTAGTTTTGTTTTTGTTTTTTTCCTTGTACTCTTTAATACAGCAAAAATAGACAGCATCATCGTAAAAAAGGCCAAGTTTAACAGGCATATTTAATATCTGAATTGGCCATTAAATCATACCGAATCCTTTCTGTGGTTCTATACATTTTGTTTACACTGAAACAGCATACAATTTACTTAACCCTGTAACAACAATAACAATATTAAGATACAATCAACAAAATTTGTTGCAATTTACCATAAATTATCTATCTTGATAGATGTATCAGTTTGGCATATCATGTATTCGTAATTATACAATAACTAATCCGAGATTCTGATTATCGCAAAATATTCAACGAATGATCGAATAACGCAGTAATTCACGAATGCGCGCAGCGCATGAGTGAATTACAGCGTTTTTCCATCATGAGTTGAATATTTTCGATAATCAGAATCTAGGATTAGTTATTGTTTTTATTATATAGATCTTCTTCTCTTAAATTTAGTGGTTTATTTTAAGATTCATTGCACGAACTACGTTTTCAATGTTAATCCGCTGAGACGTTTACTTAACAACGACGTTGACAACGTCTATTGTGACGTCACTTCCTAGAGTGAAATTATGGAAAATAATTTCACAGTTAATTATCACCTTTATTTCACTGAGAAATTTCAATCTTTCACCGCAATCTATATAATAATTTGTGTTAATTTCCTTTGATCTACAGAGATTGATAGTCTCACTATCACCAAACTGGACACTATCCTATTATCAGGTCACTGTGAAGGCCTCACATGCGGGTTGCTATGCTGACCTCATGAGTTGGTACTATTTGTTGTGTTCATACGTGTATACATTGAATGAAGAATGCATATCAACAATTGATTAACAGTGCAAAAGTTGAAATTTCAGCTTATTTCAATTTATTACAGAGTTCTATTTATCATTTTATGAATTAATTACTGATGAAATATAGTACATTTGGTTTTTTTTT
>MJUU01053072.1:56247-89271 GCA_002080025.1 Modiolus philippinarum | reverse complement strand
CCACCTGTAACAAAAAATCTGGGGCAGATTAGATACGATAACGTAACCCTCAGTCCACTACATTCCCGTGAGGCCTCACGGGACGTAATGGACTGAGGGTTACGTTATCGTATCGTATCGGATGGGAGGGTTTTTATTTTACATGTTTTACTGATTTTCACTGAAATTGATAGGAATTTTATTTAAAGAAAATTTCTGAATAATTAAAAATAAAAAAAAAATTAAGCTTAGAAAAAAATTGGGCGGGTGGGGATGAAAATCTATTAATCTGATGCACGGGGGATCACTTCCTATATACAGGTACTAGTATATACAGATGTGCCGCTGGAATGGGCCTGTTTTTTGTAATGGGGGGGGGTCACTTCCTATATACAGGTACTAGTATATACAGACGTGCCGCTTGAATGGGCCTGTTTTTTGTAGTTTTCAAAGATATGAATGGGTAGTAATTTCTGACATCATGTATATAAATGGGTCGTAAATTGACCAAAAATGGCCAGAATCTCTACTGGTTGTTGTAATTAAGGTTCATCATAACAAACTCAACAATATGGCTACAATGTTGATGTGGTTTCATACATGGGAAGAGCAAAGGAAAGAAAAATTATCGTTGTTTTAAGGCTGGCACTACATAGCTATGCAATAATTAAATTACCTTTTCAAGAAAATAAGTTAAAAACTTACCTGACAAAAGCGGTGCATTTTTTTCCATTTCTTGCAACATCCAAAATAAAACTATCTTGCAAGATTTGTTTGAAATATTCCCGTGAGTATTGTTATTATCACCTTTGTCCTTGTTGATTAATATGCATAACTTACCTGTATAACGTAGGGGTCATCTCGAACTGTTTACCTGTCTTTGTTTATTTTTGGACCTTTTCAAACATGAAGAAAAAATGCACAGCACACACAAAACATTATAATGAAATAATTTTAATAAAAATGAATGCAGGAATTACATATCTATGCAGTGCCAGCCTTAAAAGTTTATACTGTTTTACCGTTTTGTCTGTACTTATGTGAAATTTACACACGTAAATTTGGACTTGGAGAAGGAGTTGTTATGATGAACCTTAATCAAGTATTTATTATTTGATTGTGTAATTCCTGTTGTGAAATAAATGGTTTTCTTACTTCAAGTAACCATTTTCACTATACAGATGGGTTTGTTAGTTTTGAAATTCACTCTACTTTGAATGCGTCGATATTTTGTTGGGGGAACTATATGAAAGGGGGGTATTTTCAAAATGCCAGCGGCAGGCCTGTACCCAATTCCACCTGAAGTGACCCCCACCCACAGGGGCCGGTAACATACGATATTGATAGACCGGGTCCCTTCTTATACATATATATGGGACCCGGTCTATCAATATCGCATGTTACCGGCCCCTGTGCCCCCACCCGTGATTTGATGTGGCATATTCCATTAAGTAAAGAAGAGGACGTTCCTCGATAATCCCGTGCTTTTGATGTTACCTGTGGAGTACGAGTGTGGTGAGCACAAGGGCCGTCTCGAAATGTTCTCGCATATATCTTTGAAATCCTAGACAACATTAAAAAAATATTTTTAGAATGCCAAGAAATGATAAATTTGGTACATTTTGGGGGAAAATTGAGCACCCACTTGTCTATGGACCAGATTGTACCTTTCTGAACCAAATATTCGAATAAAAAATAAGATGCTGAAATATTCACGATTAATATCGATCTGCATTTTTAACATTTTGTTAATTATCTTACCTGAAAAAGGACTGATTTTTCTTCCAAAAATGACTATTCTAGTAGTCACTGGTGAATGCCGCATACATTGTGTGCTGTGTACAAATCTGTCCTGCACACTAATGAGGTCTGACAGGGGTCGGAAAGAATAAAACAACCAATCATTACAAAGAAAAATACCCGCGGTTCACGGAAAATGCCGACGTAAACACACACCCGGATGCCTTTATAAAGTATGCCAGCTTTGGAAATTCCTGTAAAAACGACTATTGTTTCAATTTTCTATCTGCTTGATATGCGCTCTTTCGGTAATTTTTAGAATAGGTTTGATTAAATAAAAAGGGGCATGTTTAGGGATCGAGTCACCTTTCTCCAGGGCCGGATTCAGAGGGTCTGAGGCGCTCGCCCCTCCCTTTTCACCAACATGTCCTTACGAATATTATACTTGATTTCATTTATATGATTATGATTTTCAATGATTTCTGCTTGCCGTTCTTATGATTCCTGCTTCATGTCTCTGTCTACCATTTTCATTTTATTTCCAGTTCTGGTAAAATTCGAACAATATTTTTTTTCTCCGAGATTCATATTTGTTAAAAAAACTTTTGTTTTCAAGACCAGGAGCAAGTCCCTGTGGTGAATGGTTTCAATTTTGACAAAATTCCTGAAACTCTCAAAGACCATTTTTTTAACCTTTTCTTTTCTAGTTTTGGTAAATTACTTGTAACCTGGGACTAATCATAACTGTTATATTAGTCCTAGTTGAAATTTTCAAAGACAATTGTTGACAAATCTCAATTCTTTGAGAATTGTCTTTGAAAGTTTCGGGTAATTTACCAAAAGTAGAAAAGAAAAGGTTAAAAAAACTGGTCATGACATGAAAAACTCAAAGTACAGCACTTCAGTAAAAACAATCATTTTCAATAACTGCACTGCAAACTTGAATTTCAAGTCTAGCTGCTGCTTTTCTGAAACTCCCTTGGATAGTTTTGCATTGCGTTGAGTAGTCCCGGAGCAGGAGATAAAACCATTTTCTCGTGTTTATTTTTTCAGTGAACTTATAATTTATTTAATTGACTCAGACATATGACATATGTAACAGGAGCAATACAAATTTTGATATATAAATGACATAAAGTACATGTATGAAACAAAACAAATATGATTAGAAACAACAACAGAGTATCATACTGAATCTACTATTATATTATTTTAGAATGTTATCTTCTTTAAGATGCAAAAAGGGGTGCACTCGACATACAATCGTAAGTGGTATATCAGTTACCTGCCCAAGGTCGATGGTTCTCTCCGGGCATTTCGGCTTCCTCCACCACTAAAACCATCATGAGAAAATTATGTATTTATAAAGGTTATTGTGGGCGACGTGTAGTTGTTTACTGTCTACACGTGGTGTTAAGATTGTATGTTTTCCAATCACTGATTGGTTAATAAATCCGGTCAACTCGACTACTTTATATTCACTTTGGCTCGTGCTTATCATGATAAAGTTATCATGCGTGAGACAAGATTTTGAGTCTCATTTTCATTCGACGTTCGCCTTTGGAACAGCACAGTACGCCCACCCACCCACCCGCCTAATATATATAATAATTTTATGTTTAAAATAAATAATTTGTTTTTGATGTTGATTAATGCTACTGGAATTGTAGTAAATAATGTAATACTTATTTTGTAGACTGTCTAATGTTATGATGTGATGTGTGGCGGTCGATGACAGCAGTAAAATGAACATTGTTTATTAAAATAAAGAGACTTACTGTGAATTGTTTATTAAAATAAAGAGACTTACTGTGCTGTCTACGGCGAGCTGATACCAAATACGGTGGTTTGAGTTTTCTTTATAAATGCTTTATGTTCGGTTTCTTGAATAAGAACATAAAGCTGAAATACTTGTGAAAGTGACTTTAAACTCATTGGCGGATCCAAGGGGGTTCCGGGGGTTGGAACCCCCTTTTATTCGGGCAATCATGTATTTTTTAATGAATTTCCTGTTTTTTACTAAGAAATACCCCAAAAATCTTCGCGCCACGCTCCGTCCTGCGAAATTTTCTTACATTTCTTAATTGGAACCCCCCCTTTTCAAATTGCCTGGACCCGCGCCTGAAACTCCATATCAATCAATCTTTAAGAACAATAAAAACCTTTTATATACTTCAACATTATATATAGGGAGTAAACCTTTCATTTTAAAACTATTTGTGTGTTTTATATAGTAATCAGGAATAAGTTTACATTTTTGAGAAACTCACAGAATACAGAATACAGGATTTTATTTGCCAAATCAAGGGCCCACAGGGGGCATATATATTACAATGGTTAAAACAGAGCATATACATGTATATTTAACAACAATAATAATAATATATAAAAGAAACACACAAGTAACTTAAAGTACATATTATCAGTTGTGTGTGTCTCTTTTGAGAGGATACTAGTGTGGTCGACAACAACAGAGCAGTAAATATTACTATATGGTGAATTAAAAAACAGCAAAGAGCATGGAAACCAGAAGTGTGAGGGAACAGAGAGAATATAATGAAAAAAATTAAAAATAAATTGCTGTATGCCATACCTGTGCCTGGTGCAAGTAAGCTAGTGATGTTAGGTCAGTAGCTTTAGAGCAACAGACACCAGGGGTCGATGCCAAATGGAACATACCAGCTACAAGCACTATATACTACCTGTGACTAATGCAAGTATGCTAGCTTTAAGTAACTTAAATGCAACAGGCACCAGGGGTCAATGCCATTAGAACATAGCAGCTTTAATATGTTAAGCAATTAAACAATTCTTCATATCGGTGCTATTTGTCCTTCCCGTGTCTGATGCAAAAAAGCTAGTACAATGAATAGATTTACTGCAACAGACACCAGGGGTCAATGCCACAAGGAACCAAACAGACTGGAGAGAAAATAATAATAATTAAAAGGACAATTGTTTAGAGAACAATTGCAAGGTCTTTCCCAGTCAATGTTATGTTTTATGTTATGTTTTGTTATGTCAAATGTTTAAAGTCATCTTGATGAGATGCACATTGTCTCCAATATATTAGAGTAGCCATTTCNGTTTATGAATAAATTTGCAAACATGGCTTAAAAGTTCATGTTCATCAACACTGTAAAGCCATATTATTTTTTGTGTGTTATTTAAATCATTAAAATGTTTACACTTTTGAATTATTATAGACAATGTTGTTGATATGTCTTCATTATATTTACTCAATTTAAACAGAAAATGTGTTTCATTCTCAAAAGCATTTGTGGAACATTTAATACATAATCTTTGGCATCGAGGGATACCCTTGTATCGTCCAGCTTCAATTTGTAGTCTGTAGGCTGATATACGCAGCTTAGTAAAACTGCTCCTTAGTGAAAAACTATTGATATTTGAAAGATATTTTTCAAACCCAAAACTAGTCTTGTACAAACTGTAAGTTTGCAGTTTTCCCTCAGAAAAGGTTTCCATTTTGCTTTTCCACTCTTTAATAAGTATGGTTTTCAAATTATCAATAATGATTCTTTTGCATTTTCCAAGTGAACTACCAATAACTACTTTCAAGTCTATATTGTTTGTAACCTTTTGAACAATTTTATTATTATATCTATGGAACCATACCAAGAAGGTTTATTTGATGCATGTAACTTACAAGAATGTTCATATGCATGCTGCAGTACAGGAAACATTTTGTTTAAGTTTTCCAGTCTATGCCAATACATAAGTAAATTCTTAATAATAACAAAATAGAGTGGTAGTCGACCCAGTTCTGAGAGAGCTGCAATGTTTGTACTTTTTTTGCTAATTCCAAGAATGACTTTACAAAATTTTAAATGAAGTTTTTCACATGGAAAGTTTTTATAAATATCATCAAATGTAATTCCCACTTTTTTAATTTTAGCTGTTAATGGATTAAAAGCACCCCATACTTCACTTCCATATAACAAAATCGGTGTTATAGTATGATCAAAAATATGAATGCTAGTTTTAATACTTGGATGGTGTAACAACAGGTCTTTTTTAACTTTGAAGAATGCTTTCAGTGATTTTTTATACAATTCATTTTGGGCATACGAGTAGCTACCAGATGCCTTAAAATATAAATTAGTTACGGAATTCAACATAGAACACACAGTAAAATGAGACTGTGACACGAGAATTGCAAATCATGAGAAGTGAACAATGCAGTCCAGTGCACCGGAGCTGTTAAACAAATGAATTTTCAGTATAAAATTGATAGTGATAAATGAAAATGATAATACATGTATAATGGTGCAATACTATATAGTATTTCCATAACGGCCCTGTTATGGCGAGAGGATAGCTGTAATGGCACGAGGCAATGCCGAGGGCCATTACATTATTACAGACCGAGGACACATAACAGGGCCATTATGAAAATACATATTTCTTAAACATTTTATTAACCAGATTGATGATCTTAAACTGATTGATAAGTGAATGTAAATGTATATAAAATAATTTTCTAGGATTTCATTTTTTTATATGAAAAGTCGTTTGTGGGATCACATATCCGAAACAAAAAAGTTGCTATGTAAGATTTTACCCTGCTAAAGTACAAAAAAAGTTTATTTTAAAAAATCAAGGAATTATGTATATCTTTGAATCCCTTGTGATGAGATGAGTAAAACTAGAGGTCACAAGTAGGGTCAAATATTTGAACAAAAAAGTCTCTCCATACAGCTGTATTAGGATTTACCCCAATTGACAAAAAAAACTTTTTCGAAAAAATCCAGAAAAAGGTTTATTTTTTTTATTCCTTGTGATGAGATGATTAAAATGAGTGAACACAAGATTGATTACAGACATATATTTAGTGGTCGGCAACCAGATCAGGTTATTTTATTATATAATCGCAGGGCAGGTTCAACATATTTCCGTGGTCGTAAAATACGATCAAATGTGAACGAAAGTTAAAATGCATCATGCCATTTATTCAGAGTACATTTGCCAAAGTATCATTTACAGATTGAAGTAGAATTTCTTATTTTTCTAATAACCAAAATGATTCTCAGATATTTAAACAAGCAGAGTAAGATTAAAATTCGAATTGCAGCAAATCTAGTCGAGCATGTACCAAGTAGTTTGACAATTTTAGTAGCAAAACATAAATGAAAAAAAAGTTTCGAATTATAGTCTTTTCTAGAATTATGAATACACTTAGCTTACTAGCAAATACACATAATATTTCAAGAGTATCTTCTTTTAGCTATGTTGAAATTCATTTAAGATGACTATTAACAGTTTTAATCTCAATTTGAAGCAAAATTTTCCCCTTTTTCTTAAAGTTTTATCTACCTATATAAATTTGGTGTAATAACTAATTGGAAATGATTGAATTTTAATTCAAAGTTGCTCGTAAATTGTGCTTAAGTTTACTTAAACTCGTTGTTAGAGTAAAAAGAGAGTGTTTTAAATGTGTGGTTAGGCGAATAGGTTGCAGTTGTCAGATAAACCGGTTTTCAGGGATTTCTCATGTTGAAAATATTTCTTTTACCCTTTATACAGAGAAAATCAACACAGTTGTTCAAACCCGTTAATTCTTGACAATTTATCTTTCATCTACATTACTGCAAAATGGACAGTTTTTCAGAGTTTTATTTTGTCATTTCCTCTCCTTTACTTATTGGTCTGCTGGATTATCGAACGCCAATAGAACAGTGTAGTAATGGCAGGCTCCTGATAGCTCCCTGTTTGCAGTTTTTTAGCCCTTTTTCCTTTTTACTGCTTTTTTTATTTCCATGCATGCATACTTCTTTACTGATCATTACAAAATGCATGTAAAGGACTTCTTTTCAATAATTTTTCTCTGTCTCAAAAATCTGTTCGGTACCAGTTGTTTTTAGCCTTATTTTGTATTATGTTATACAAATATAAATGAGAATATATCGAATTCAAAATTTCTCTTTTTATTGAAAACATGTCTGTTTTGTCCGACTGTCCTTGTCTTTTAATCATGAGTAATTCCAGAATCACCGTCGAACGTGCTAAGACGGAAAAATTTCAATATTTTCTGCCGAGGATCTGCAAGATAAAAAAAGTACATGATTTCAGCGATTTTGTTACCACAAGGGACGGACCATTTAACCTGAAAGGGGGTTATGTTTTTTTTCTGGACAGAATTTTTTTTTCAAAATTAACATTATTTTTGGGGGCAGAAAGCCTCCTTCAGAATTTTTTTTTTCATCATTTTGGCAGCCAAAAATATTTTTTTCACATAAAATCACGTCCAAAATATTTTTTTAGAAAAAAAACATAGCCCCCCCCCCCCCATCAAGTTAAAGGGATTTACGCAGACCAGTTGTTTTATTTGCGATAAAGGACAGTAACATTTAACAGAATGGATAGTTTGGAAATTTGAGTGAAGTTTACGGACTTGGACAATTTCTTCCTGTGACTGCAAACTCCGTTTGTGTATTTGTCACAAGCATGTTTTTGAAATATTAGTATTCATAGAATTTGAGGATTCATCAGGGTTTCTTGAAAACCAACATTGAAATTTTAATATTGGCCAACTGTAGTGCTAGGTGGCTTTGTAGTTTCAGAGAGAATAACTCTCAAAGTTTTTCCATGAGATCCAATTCCATGCTGAAGATCATCCATTATAAGGTGAAAGAAAACAATTTTTTGTAGGGGACCACTCACGAATCTCTGATTGTGACGAAGTTTTGTTGCAATTGGCTCAGTAGTTTCAGAGAAGATCTCTAAATGCGTTTCCCCAAATGATCCAATGGTAAGCTATGTCCTCCGCTGGTGATCACCTTGGATGAGGAGCGAACCTTTAAAACAACATTTTGTAGGGAACCACATAAGGCTTATTGTGGCTAAGTGTGGTTCAAATTCGTTCAGTACTTTCAGATATGAAGATCTTTGAAAGTATTCACATACTGTCCGACTGTTAGTTTTTTGTGCGAACCTGAAAAGCATTTCGTTTTTGAAGGGACCACCCAAGGTCTAATGTGGCCAAGGCCGGTGATTCCAGTTTAGAAGTTTAAGAGAAGATCTCTGAATATTTGTCCCCATAGGGTTCAGTATTTAAATATGTTCAAAGTTGGCGGCCATCTTTGATGAAGTGGGAACCTTGAAACTTGACAGTTTTGTTGTATGTTACTAATCCAAAACCATGTCTAATAGGTCCTAGTTTATTGATCTACTAACTTTTTAACTTTCCCGAATTACATTCTATTTTCCATCTTCTAATTTAACGATAACTTTGTGTTTTATTTACATTGCTTTTTTGTATTCACCTCTTTTGATATTTCTTGAATTGTTCACATACAAAAAAGCGAAAAGCTTGTCTAAAGTGTCTTTGTGCCCGCAAAATTGTTATAATGTCCGTAACGTTTTTTGTTTCTTGTTTTGTTTTGTTTTTTTTTTTGTTTGTTTTTTTTTATGTTTTTTTTTCTTGTCCGTCCGTCCGTCACACTTTGGTTTCCGGATGATAACTTGAGTTTGCTTTGAAGGAAAGTTTTTATGTTTTGGGACAATGTATTTATTCATAAAATACAGGCCAAGTACGATTTTGACCGTGATCAGATTTTTCGTTCATGAGTTACTGCCCTTGATTTAGGCAAAATCTGTATATTTTATAGTTTCTGGTGATAACTTCAGTTTGCATTGAGGAAAAGTTTTAATAGTTTGGGACAATGTTTATATTAATAAAATCAGGTCAAGTTCGATTTTGACCGTGATCGAATTTTGCGTTCCAGAGTTACTGAACTTGATTTAGTCCGTCCGTCACACTTTCGTTTCCGGATGATAACTCGAGTTTGCTTTGAAAGAAAATTTTAATATTTTGAGACAATGTTTATTTTCATAAAATACAGGTCAAGTTCGATTTTGAATGTGATCGGATTCTTCGTTCCAGAGTTATTGCCCTTGATTCAGACAAAATCTGCAAATTTTATAGTTTCTGGATGATAACTTCAGTTTGCTTTGAGGAAAAGTTTTAATAGTTTGGGACAATGTTTATATTAATAAAATACAGGCCAAGTTTCATTTTGGCCGTGATGGGATTTTGCGTTCAAGAGTTTTTGCCCTTGAATTAGGGAAAATCTATAAATTTTATTGTTTCTGGGTGAGAACTTCAGTTTGCTGTGAGAGAAAATTTTAATTTTTTGGGACAAAGTTACTATTTATAAAAATACAGGTCAAGTTTGATTTTGATTGTGAGGGGATTTTGCATTCCAGAGTTATAACCCCTGAATTAGGCAAAATCTGTAAATTTTATGGCATCTATCGACTTCTGGTTGGAATATGTCTTCTCTCAGGTCTGCATTCACAAAGGGGGTATTTTCCCCGCTTTTTTTGTTTCTTACTTATTGTATTCTTAAAATATACAGCCACGTTCATAGCGGCTATTTTGTGTTTGTGTGTCAGTAAGTATTTTATTATACCGAAAGAATATATGTTGATGGGGAAAAATAGTTAAAAATATGTTAATGAGGGAAAATAGTTTATGCAATGGGGGAAAACACTCAAATCTTTGAATATGGAAAAATAGTAGAAATATGGTATGATCATTTGTTATAGAAAAAGATAACTAAGGTATAATAATTCAAGTTGTCGGTACTGACATCTTTCGAATTTCGAAAATGAAAAATGGGGATTCCCATTGCTCTTCTTGGTGAAAATTTGGGCTATAAAAAGGGTCGGTATTTTAATGAAAAATATCTTAAATCCCACCCCTGACATAAACATATCCGAGATTCAGGTCTAAGATATAAAAAGTGAATAAATATGAATGGATTCTAATACTAGTGTACAGGTGATTTTATTATAATAAGTTTCCATCAATCGTGCTTACTGCAATGCTTAATTCTGAACCTCATCTTGGGACAAAAATCTAGATACATTCCGAACAATATTAATTGCGCAATTGTAACCAATATCTTACGGGGTTACATTTCCGTTAAAACACCATATTAGGAAATCAGCTACAACTATTTCCGGTTGTCCATGCGCTGTTCCGGTCACATTTCTTTCGGTGATATCACTTCCCGGCTTCCATGGCGATAAATAATAATTTGTTCGTCCCTTTATACTACTTAGATCTACTTACCTATGTATTTCACTGAATTTAACCCATTTTCAAAGATTTGAATGAGAAATATTTTATTGCTCAAAAGAATAAAAGTATAACAGCATTATTATAAGCCCTCTCCCAACAATGTACAACATAACAATTCATAACATATCACAGCAGCCAACATACACGGTAATATGAGGATAGGTATAACCTATGTGGAAGCGAAGCTGAATTCACCGAAAAAACTTGTATACTATACAAAAATGTAGGCCTACAGCCTTTTCCATATAAATGGACATTTGATAGATGACACTGACGGATCAAGATCGTTCCGGCTTATGAACCCCATTTTTATGAATAAGATCATGCTGAATCAAGGCAGAAATCGACAAAAAATTAATTTGAACCCCATTGGTTTGAAAGCATGATCCGCTAGGTGGTGGATATTACAGCATGATTATTTTCACTTCAATATACCAGTAAAACCACGAGCAATTGTTTTGTTCAGGATATTAATTATTATGCAAAAGGGGATGTAAATTGTGAATGAAAGGATATGGAGTAAATGCGCATGAGACAAAGTCTCGACAAATACATGGTTAAAAACAAGCAAAGGAACAACGCTTTTATTGTTGTTCTTCATCTTGAAGTCACCATGAGGCCTTCAACAATGAGCTTTGCTCATACCCCATAGTAAGTTCATTATGGCCCCTAGCACCGGTTTGAGCGGAATTCCGAATTGTTGGACAGCCCTTTTTTTCATGGATGCGGGGCTATCAACAAACATTAATTAATCTGGAATAAAAGCATAAATCAATAAATGCATTTAGAATTATAATGTCTTTTCCATGTAGAGCCACAACCTCTTCCTAAATTTCAAGTACATAGAATATGAAATGGTTTCAATGGCATTATTTTTATAACATCACTCACCGTATGTTCTTGGTCCATGAATAAAAAAAAATATTTTCCAAATTTTACCCCACTTTAATGCTACACTTTTGCTTTGGTGTAACCGTCGGAAATCATTCATCTGCAGACTAGTATTGGGTTCAAGAGGACAAAAGTGAATAAATAATTCAATCTTTACCAAAAAGTATTGAAAAATTAAAGCAAATATTGTACAAACCTTATTTTTCCTTAAACTATTTGTGGTAGTCGGTAGTAGTATATATGCGGTTCTAAATTATTATTTGCGGCGGTGCCGTGCGGCGGTGCGTTGCCAGGCGAACACGAAGTGTTCCGAAGTGTTGGTGATCTCTCCGTAATAGACCAAACCCTAGCCCGTGCCGGTGGAGCCGGCGGAGCGTTGCCATGAGAACACGAAGTGTTGACGGTACCTGCGCCAATCCTCGATTTACCATATTGATCGAGTGTCTTCTATCAGGTCCGCGTTCATCAAAGGGATATAACTCTGTTTAAAAACCCAGAAATATTTCTATATATATATACCAGTCACCGCCATCGATACAAATTACTCGACTCATATTCTTACCCTAACCATGCTTATACTAATCAGTGTTCTGTCTGTAACATAAGAGAAATACATGGAACTGCTTGAAGACAGAACACTGATCAGTACAAGCATGGTTAGGGTAAGAATATGAGTCGAGTAATTTGTATCGATGGCAGTGACTAGTCAGTTCATTTTGTAAGAAGGTTTCTTATTTGTTGATTTCCATATCAAGACAATCTATTTTTTAAGAATCAACACCACCACAACCACCACTTCCACCACAACAAATAGCAGCAGCAGCAGACTTAGTCTATTTTCATCATTACAGCAGCAGCAGCAGCAGAAATATAGTAAAGTGACGTCATCGTAAACATCAGCAGCAGCAGCAGCAGCAATTATACCTCGTAACTGGTGCAGCAGCAATATAGAGAAATGAGCACGCGAGCACTGACAAAAATATACTCGTGAGCAACTCGTGAGTCGTGTGAACATACTCGTGAGTCTGAAGTATTTAAAGCTTCGTTAATTAAAGTTTCCTCATTCGTTCAACGAATCTCAAAGAGTGAAGACCTCTGGAAATGTATCATTGCGATAGCTGTAATTATGATTTCTGCGTCACAAGCAATCCGTCATACTAAAGAGCTAGAGATGGACAAACAACAGGATATGGAAACGGACTCTAACATGTCCGAAGAAAGTCATGTTAGTGAAGAATCTGAGATGACCAACGATGAAAGATCTGATGAAGAAGACTCAGACTGGGAATCACCATGTAATATTATAGTAAACAAAGTCACTAATGCAAATCAGTCCGAATACGAAGAAAAGGTTGAAAAGTATATAGACGCCGGACACGAGGAGGATAAGGCACGAAAACTTGGATATAAAAAATGTTCTCGGAATACAGGGAAACGATGAAAGATGCTTATCTCAATAGTGTATTCTGGATGGAGGATATGCGGAAAGACCCAGTGCATAGAAAGATCAAGAAGACGGGCCAAAGTTTGAAAGAAGAAGATGACTACGATACTAGAGAGGCCTGGCAGTATGCTGTAGAAAAAAGACAGCATCTGTTTGATGGGGTATGAATGATTATGACCCACCATCGACTGAAGATAGCAGTGACTCTATGTAAAAGATAGATGAAGGACAAATGGGATGGGAGGAAAGGGGTAATGCAGCCTATCAATATACAGTTATAGCAAGTCACAAGCCTGGGAAAATGCAGAGTGACCCTTTCACAGTTTAATGTAATGAATAAGTGAAAAGTATAGAGTTTGTGTCAAACAATTTGTTTTTGCTTATTTTATCTCACCATCATCACCACGCAGCAGCAGCAGCAGCAGTAGAATCCCCATTACCATAGTGCAGCAGCAGCAATATGGTGAAATGAGCAAGCGAGCACAGTCAAAAAACGTAATCGTGAGCAACTCGTCAGTTGTGTGAACTAAAATTCGAACAAAAATTAATAAAGCACGCGTTACCTCGCCTAAGGCTCGGATCACATCAACAAATTAAAAGACCACGGGAAAATTACCAGCAAGAGTTATCTCTCTTTGATGATCGCGTACGTGATAGAAGAGACCCTACACATTACCATTAGGGTTAGATTATAGATAGAGTTTGGGTTAGGGTTAGATTATCAATGATGTTGTTAAAAAAAATAAATTATAATAGTAATTAAAATGATTAGAATTTATTAAAATAATAAAAAATAAAATAGAAAATTAATCAAAATTAAATTGAATTAATATCGGGTAGCCATTTGCATTGACGCCAATTCAAGGGGAGAGTATTACGACCCGACAGGAGCACCGCCTTTTCAAGATCCTTACGTGAATTTCATGAAGAAACATTGTCACACGTGGACATACAACACTTTACCAGTGCAAGAAGAGGGAAGCACAGGTAACAAAATTCTGTACAATGTTCGTTGCTTCTACGGGATCTTCTAATATTCGGGTGACCTCTGTCATGGTATGTCCTGCACATCGATGAATCAAGTAAAAAATGCAGTGGTGCCCACATACTATAGCCAGGTGAGGTTATGATGTTTTCCAATTTGGTCCAATGTTAAACTATGCTATGCACTGGCGGCCATTTTTCAAACTGATCAGAATGACATACATGAGTATTTTTTGTAAAGGAGTTTACATACATCTTTCCTGCCATGTTTGGTCAATTTTATGTCAGTAATATGATAAAACGTAATATGCACAACTACATGTGGTGCTTGCTATATCATTAAGTCCTGCAGGGTAGTATCAAAGGTTTTGTGCTGATACTTTGTGATGACTAGGCAGAGTGGGTGGAGCTTGGGAGCGTATGATTGCCATGGTGAGAAGGATATTGGACTCCATACTCCTTGGACCTACAGGAAACACATTAACTCATGATGTGCTCAACATATTCATGGCCGAAGTGTGCGCCATTATCAACTCAAGGCCACTAACGCTTGTATCAACTGACCCTGAGTCTCCACTGATATTAACTCTAGCTATGCTGTTGACACAAAAGACTCAACACAAGTTTATTCCTGAATCAACCGACAGGAAAGATTTGTACCGGAATGAATAGAAACGAGTACAAGCGTTAGCCAACATGTTCTGGTTTAGATGGAGGAAAGAATATCCCCCTCAACTAAAACAGAGGCAAAAGTTGATCGACAGTCAACATCGATGACTTGAAGACCGGAGATGTCGTTCTTGTAAAGGAAAAAGGTATTTTCTGAAATGAATGACCGATTGGAAGAATTGTCAATGCAATTAAAAGTTCCGATGATCACACCAGGAAAGCAGAAGTCCGTTTAATGGTCAACGGAAAACCGACAGTGTATACTCGGCCAATCACCGAGATCATTCTTCTTGTGGAAGAATGTGAATAAAATGTATATAATTATAATCAGTGAATATTGTTGATGGATGATAAATTTCTGTAGCTTATTTAAAAATAGTGATATCAAGTAGATATCAGACGGGGAGTGTATTGTCACAATTAGTGTTTTTGTCACGACAAACATGGAGATATTCCGAATGCACCGTGTGTATGAAACATTTAGTAGTTCGTTTCCCGATTCCATCTTCCTCTCAATTCATCAGGTCATGCGACACACAACCCTTTAATCCAGATAGATTTGGAATTTAATTGGAACCTAGTTCAATAACAGTGTAAGTTTTACATTATGCTTTCATTATATTTCGATGAAGATGGATCTATTTTTCGTAACTACACAACAGAGTACTGTGAATATCAACTGTTCAAGCTGATAGCGTAATTTGCTATAAATATCAATTTTAACGGAATGTTCATCTCACACTGAAACGAACAACTGTTGATTTTGATTATATTTACAACTTTCATCACAGTATTTCAAAGTTTTTATATGATATTTCCGTCTAGAAGAGCAAGATAAACAACCGTTATTTAGTCGCGTAATTCCTATAAATATAGAATGTATGGCAAGCAATTAGTGTCATTTAAATACATCCAGATAAAATTATGGAAAATATATTCTGCGTGTTACAGCCATCTCAACTGTATTTATTCCGTGACTATACCGGAACTCTATGTATAACATTACACAGACACACGTCATATTTGTAATTATTTATGCAAATTATTGTATATTTAAATTATGTTGACATTTCACTCATAATTACGGTAGCGTAAGTTGACTTTAAATCCTCGTTATTTGGACACATAACTTATGATTGTTAATTATTGTTTTTTTCATGTTTTTACCATCAATTGTCTACCGGCTAATTAAAATATAGATCTACACTTGGTTTTTATTTTGAATTGGGCCACGAACTAGGTTATACTCGCTGAGTCCAGCTCAGTACAGTAAAAACACTAGAACCAGACTGGGTTCCAGACCTCTTTTGGACAACTGGTAGCACCGTTCCCGCTGCAGGCAACACAGTTACAGGACAACGTTTCTTCCTGTTTCCGACTAGAAGACAACTCAGTCACTCAACTAAGGTAACACCTTTCCCGATTCAGGCGACACAGCTACAACTGGATTCGAAACAACGTCATCATCATGATTGTTAATCCGACAGATATGCCCGAGGAAGCTATTTCAACAGTTCCAGACACAAGGGTCCGGACACTTACAGAGAAAGGACAAGAACTATATTCACAGACATGTGACAAATATTATCAAGACGTAGAGTATTTATTGACAATACTTGACGCCTTGCTTAAAGAAGCAGACAACCCTCCCGCGAGCTTACGGACCAGTCAAACCTAGGCAAAAAAATTGTACTATCAAAAATCAGGTATTTGAAACAATTCAGGGCCTATAAGGACTTCCTGAAATCCAGCAGGACCGAAGACAGCAAACATGAATTGGAAGCCTGTGAAACATTGTCAAGCCTCCGGGATCATAATGTAGATGCTACTATATGTAATCTACAGGAATCTATGAAGGCTCTGACGCTCAAGAAAACATCTACCGCAATGAGTAGTAGTTCATCGTCCCACAATAGTAAACACCTTTCACAAGGTGGGGAGTCTAGACAGTTTGGTGAAGATAAAAAGAGCCAAAGCAGGGGCTTTGAAAGCTTAACTTGCCTATGCAGAACAGCAGGCTGCTCTTTTAAAGAATGAAGCGGAAATTAAAGCCGACATGACAGTGTTTGAAAGCAAAAGAGCAGCTACTATGGTAGAAAATGAAGCAAAGGTCCTGGAAGACGAAAGTAGTGAAACAGGAGTTGATAGTGAAGACCAGCGAAGTCAGTTGCCTATAGATGAAGCAGACCCGCTTCAACGGGTTCAACAGTATGTTGAAAAACACTAATGTGGAGGTACAGAATATTACGTCAGTAGTATATGGGGCCTCCAGACCACCGGAAGTTACGTCATATCCAGCAGTAGTATATGGGTCCTCCAGACCATAGGAAGTTACATTAACTCCAACAGTAGTATATGGAGCGCCGGAAGTAAAATCTACTCCAGTTTATGCAGGACCACCTCGTTAATCTCAGTCTGTTACATTTCAGTTTAACAGAGATGCACCAGCGTTCGAACCATCACGTCAGCACTTATCACGTGACACACCAATACCAAGTTCACATGTAGTAAACCTGAACGATGACAGGACTGTGAACCAGACTTCAGATATAACTAGATTCCTTCTCCATAAGGAAATTCTTTTATCTGGTCTCACTAATTTCGACGATCGTGCTGAATCCTACTTTGTGTGGAAAAATAGTTTCAAGTCAGTTATTGATGAAGCCAAAGTGTCTGACTCATAACAGTTAAATCTCCTAGTGGAATGGCTAGAAGTCGAGTCTTCAAAACAGGCTGAAAGTATACGGAGGTCATGTGAGAACCCCACTGAATGTCTCAGATTGCTGTGGGATCGATTAGATACCAGGTATGGATCCTCTGAAATGGTGGAAGCTTCAATAATGAAAAGCAAAACTAACAAACAAGTACAGTGCACGTTTGTATGAGTTGTCCGATTTATTGTCGGAAATAGAACACATCAAACAGAATCCCAAATTTCAGTCACTTCTGGGATATTTCAATTAGGCCAATTGTCAGTAAGCTTCCATATAGACTCCAAGAAAAATGGACAACAAGAGCTTTTAACTACAAATCGTCACGTAATGTACCATTTCCGACATTCACAGAATTCTCCAGATTCATTCGGGAAATGAGCATAATCAGAAATGATCCCGGATTTTGTTGTGAACAAGAACAGCAAACAATTCAAAAGTATCCCGGAAGAAAACCAACCGTGGCCAAGACCCGGGTAGCATCTCACAAAACTGATGTCGACAGATGTCCAAACAAGCCCAGCAGTAAAGACATTAGGGGCACCCTGCCCCAGTGCAGAGAGAACGACGCACTAGACAGATGCGTAATAAATTATACAAGGCATACATTAGACAAATGTAGAGGATTCAAATCAAAATCAATTGAGGAGCGGAGAGAGATCCTCAAACAAAATAACCTATGGTTTAGGTGTTGCGCCTCTACAACCCACAGGAGCAGAGACTGCAAGACGAAGATTTCCTGAAGAGACCGCGGAAGCAAACAACACATCACTGCCTCACATATAGTTAGACAGACATCTTCAGTTGACCTAGTACAACATCACGGCGGGTAGACTGTACATTAGAACGGCGGGAAGGCAAGTGATGCCAGCAGTACTGACAGAACAGTAAACTCGTCTTGCATAGAAATCTGTGGAAACAACATATGCAAGTCATCATGTGCCAAGATCATCCCTGTCAGAGTACATCATAGGGACGACTCCGACAAACCATTGAAATGGATGTCGTTCTTGATGACCAAAGTGACAGGTCCCTGGCATCACCAGAGTTTTTTAATTCTTCAACATCGAAGACAAACCAGAAAAATATACCCTAACCACTTGTTCCGGTCGTATTGCCACTAGTGGCAGGGGAGCCAAAGGATTTACAGTCCAATCTTTAGATGGTCATGAGGAGTTAGAACTGCCAGTTTTAGTAGAATGTGATTACATTCCAAGTAGCAGAGACGAAATCCCGTCATCAGATTCTGCAGTACACTTTCCACATATGAAAGATATAGCTGGAAGAATCCCGCAAATTAAAGATAGCAGGAAGATAATGCTTCTCATAGGAAGAGACCTTCCCGAAGACCACCTGGATCACCTTTTATCCAGAAATTAAGACCGGGCTGGGTAGTCATCGGAGAAATCTGTCTGGACTATCAACATGCAACTCCAGACTTATCTGTGAAGAAAACATTTGTCTTACCATTTGGCCAACCTACGACACTGAGACCATGTGAAAGTAAAATTTGTGTTCGGGAACAAGATCCAGTATGTTTCAATACTGCAACCAAAACAGTAGACATACCAGAATATGATATCTTTGTAAAGACCACAGATGACGACAAACCAGGAATGTCGTATGAAGATACCATCCTAAGAAATCTGAACAGATCATGGGTGTGTTGGATTCCTCCGCAAAGTTCGACGGAGTATCTCTCAATCGTGTTTTGATGTCTGGTCCAGACCTATCAAACAGCTTACTGGGACGTTTCAGGAGAGAGATGGTTGCTGTTACTGCTGATGTTCAGCACATGTTTTATGCTTTGTAGTGAGAGAAGACCACAGAAACTACCTAAGATTCCTGTGGTATAAAGATAATGACATTGACAAAGGATTGGTAGAGTACCGAATGAAAGTGCATGTCTTCGGTAACAGTCCATCCCCAGCAGTGGCAACGTTGGGGCTACGCAAGACAGTACAGGCCGCAGAGCCAGAGTGCGCCTCAGATGTTACAAATTTTGTGACTAAAGACTTTTATGTTGATGATGGATTTACATCATACCCAAGAGCAGAAGAGGCCATCAAAGTCGTCAAAGACACACAAGCAGCATTGAAGAAGTACGGAAATCTCCGTTTGCACGAGTTTGCATCCAACAGTGCTGAAGTTATGTCTGCATTTCCAACAAGTGATTTAGCTACAAACTTAAAGGATTTGGATCTTGAAGCCAACAACAAACCACTCCAGTGTAGTCTTGGACTAATATGGGATGTCAACACAGACATGTTCCTATTCCATCTATCCCTGGACACGAAGCCTATAACAAGACGAGGTGTATTATCTACGATAAACAGCATATATGACCCACTTGGATTCTTAGCTCCAGTGATCATCCAAGGGAAGCTGATTCTACTAAAGCTGACTTCAACAACAGTTGATTAGGACGAGCCTGTCCCGGATGACATTGCTCCAGAATGGGAAACTTGGCGAGATGAATTGCAAGAACTAGAAACATTAGGTATACCACGTACTTATGTACCTTACCTGAGCCAAGGAGTAACAAAAGAACTTCATGTTTACTCAATGCGTCAGAAAAAGCAGTAGCTCGGTAGTTTTTCTTCGCACAATAGATGAAAATGGTAAACCCAAAGTTGGTTCTGTGTTGGGAAAGGCTAAAGTTGCTCCAACTAACGGAGACACATTTCCTCGATTGGAAGTTTGTGCAGTAGAACAGCTAGACCTGTCCATCGATTAGGTCAAATACTGAACATATAGTAAGGTCGTACTGGGTTACATATCCAACGACATCAGAAGATTTTATATTTATGTTGGGAATATAGTAGAAAGAAAACGAAAGTTCAGCAGTCCAGAACAATGGAATTATGTGAACACAAGTGAAAACCCGGCTGATGCAGCCACAAGATCTCTGCCAGCTAGTGACATTCATAATAGTGAGTGGTTATTAGGACCTAAACGCCTTCTCACTTGTGAACCCAGTCAAACTCTGGGGTAAAATACCAGCTTGTTGACCCCGATGATGATAGTGAGATTCGTCCTCATGTTTCTCCAGAGATTTATGTTGCCAAAACACTCGCTACACCAGATAGTCCTAACATAGGAACTGAGAGATTCCAGCTCTTCTCAGACTGGAGTGCCCTTATACGTGGAATTGCATTCCTGAAATGTTCGTCCCGTTTACGTCTGAACGGGAGTTCAAAGCTTGAACCTGACAACACTTTACTTCAAGAAACAGAAGACTTCATCATATCATTAGTACAATGTGAAGTTTATCAAGATGAAATATATTGTATAAGTCGCAAGATACCTATTGGTAAAAGAAGTTCAGTTGCTAATCTAAATCCATTTTTGGATGAAAAGGTACTTTTAAGAGTTGGCGCACGCATTGCTAAATTAGACTTGGGTATTAAAGAAAAGATATCTATAATTATACCCGGACGTCACCAAATTGCCACTCTTTTAGTTAGACAATACTATGAGATGACCAAACATCAAGGTCGTCACCTTACAGATGGTACAATTCGATCTGAAGGTTGGTGGATAACAGGAATTAGACGGTTGGTATCCTCTCTTATTCATAGCAGTGTTACCTGCCGTAAGTTAAGAGGTACAGAAGAATGTCAGATTTTGGCAGACTTGCCTGAGGATCGTCTTGATCCAGCATCTTCTTTCACAAATGTAGGAGTGGATGCCTTTGGACCTTGGACGATAGTCACAAGAAAAACACGTGGTGGATGTGCAAACTCCAAACGTTGGGCCATCTTGTTTAATTGTTTAGTAACAGAGCCAACCACATAGAACTGGTCGAAGAAATGAGCTCCTCTGCAATCAATGCAGTCAAACGCTTCACAGCAATCAGAGGAGAAGTAAAGATATTTAGGTCTAACCGCGGAACCAACTTTATTGGAGCTGTAGATGACTTAAATGTAAACCCGATCAACGTGGAAGATGTCAGACTCCAGGACATCCTGGATTTTCAATCCTCCTCACTCGTTGGGAGCGTATGATTGGCATGGTGAGAAGGATATTAGACTCCATGCTCCTTGCGCCTACAGAACACACATTAACTCATGATGTGCTCAACACATTCATGGCCGAAGTGTGCGCCATTATCAACTCAAGGCCACTAACGCCTGTATCAACTGATCCTGAGTCATCACTGATATTAACTCCAGCTATGCTGTTGACACAAAAGGCTCAACACAAGTTTATTCCTGAATCAACCGACAGGAAAGATTTGTACAGGAATGAATGGAAACGAGTACAAGCGTTAGCCAGCATGTTCTGGTCTAGATGGAGGAAAGAATATCTCCCTCAACTACAACAGAGGCAGAAGTGGATCGACAGTCAACGTGACTTGAAGACCGGAGATGTCGTTCTTGTAAAGGAAAAGGGCATTTGCCAAAATGAATGGCCGATTGGAAGAATTGTCAATGCAATTAAAAGTTCCGATGATCACGTCAGGAAAGTAGAAGTCCGTTTAATGGTCAACGGAAAGCCGTCAGTGTATACTCGGCCGATCGCCGAGATCATTCTTCAGGTAGAAGATAGTAAATAAAATGTATATAATTATATTCAGTGAATATTGTTGATGTATGATAAATTTCTGTAGTTTATTAAAAAATAGTGATATCAAGTATATATCAGACGGGGAGTGTATTGTCACAATTAGCGTTTTTGTCACGACAAACATGGAGATATTCCGAATGCACCGTGTGTATGAAACATTTAGTAGTTTGTTCCCGATTCATTCTTTCTCTCGATTCATCAGGTCATACGACACACAAACGTTTAGTCCAGATAGATTTGGAATTTAATTGGAACCAAGTTCAATATCAGTGTAAGTTTTACATTATACTTTCATTATATTTCGATGAAGATGGATCTATTTAACGTAACTACACAACAGATTATTGTGAATGACAACTGTTCAACTGATTACATAATTTGCTATAATATCAAGTTTAGCATAATTTGCCATAAATATCAATTTTAAAATTGTCCTTCATAAACTGGAGTTTTCTCTGTAGCGTGTGCGTTTTTGTCACATGTTCATTCACTCCATATCCTTTCATTTTTCCTATTTAACGGAATGCTCATCTTACACTGAAACGTACAACTGTGATTTTAATTATATTTACAACTTTCATCACAGTATTTCAACGTTTTAATATGATATTTCGGTCTAGAAGAGGAAGATTAATTGCGTAATTCATATAAATATAGAATGTATGGCAAACAATTAGTGTCATTTAAATACATCCAGATAAAATTATGGAAAATATATTCTGCGTGTTACAGCCATCTCAACTGTATTTATCCGTGACTATACCGGAACTTTATGTATAACATTACACAGACACACGTCATATTTGTAATTATTTATGCAAATTATTGAATATTTAAATTATGTTGACATTTCATTCATAATAACGGTAGCGTAAGTTGACTTTAAATTCTCCATTATTTGGATACATAACTTATGATTGTTAATTTTTGTATTTTTCAGGTTTTTACCATCAATTGATCACCGGCTAATTAAAATATAGATCTACACTTGGTTTTTATTTTGAATTGGGCCACGAACTAGGTTATACTCGCTGAGTCCGGCTCAGTACATAAGTCAATATGAAATGTTAATGACTTACAACTAATTTTTATCGCAAGATTTTTGTGGAAAGTGCTGCAGAAACCAATTTCCCACGTCTTAGATAATTTTTCTATAAAGTTTCACCGAATTCTCAGCACTTTCAAGTTTCCCGCCTTTTTTCTGTTTCCATGGCAACTGGTGCCATTTTGAAAATTCCAAGACCTAATGATAGGGATCCATTTTCCTGTGAGTTTGGTTAAGATTAGATCATTAGTCTCCAAGGAAAAGGTTGAACAGATTTTGAAGGGGAAGAAATGTGAGTAAAAACAATAAGATTCCCTAAAATTCGCATGCAGATCTATACTTATATTAATGCCGCGTTCAGACGTACATATAATGGGCATCGAATACGTATCGTAAACGTTTTCGATGCGCATTCGATACGTATTACGTGTGAACGCGACGGTACAGATACGTTTTGAGTAAACCAATAGTTTAATTCTCATCAAATGCGAATCAATTCGTATTACGTGTGAACGCAGCATAACATACATAATTAGCGATTAAATAGATTGATTTTAATGAACATTCTTTCAGGGGAAAAAACGATGATTAAGTTCAAATAGATAAATATAGTTTCTTCCTCAGGTAGGAGTAAATTAGAATTATTACTTCCCTCGAAATAGTAAAATTTTGATTTTTAACATGCGAGCTTTAGCGAGCATTTTAAAATCGAAATTTTACTATCGAGAGGGAAGAAATAGCCTTCTTATGCTGTTCTCGTCAATTTCAAAGCATGGGTGATCAAAGTATTCTCCAACATGTGTGTTAATTGGCCTCGCGATTTGTTTGGATATTGAAAAGGTCACGAACTTTTCTTCAATTAGCAAAATATACCTTAAATATATTTTTTCGAATATAAATCAATGTAAAAAGTATATACTCAAAGCATACATTGTTTATTTTACAAATTTTGCCTAAAATTGTAAATTTTCTCTCTATGTTCCCATAAAAATAAGCAGCTCACGCAAAATGTGTGTTGTATATCATAATGTTGCATGAATTTCTTTGTGATTTTGTATTTTAACAGCCATTTGTCGACTAAAACTCAATATTTTGCCCAAAATTAACGAAAAATGGGAATTTTCAACATTTCAGATTTGTCCAAAGTCCACTGTTCAATCGTTATATATGTCAAATCCTTGGAACATATCTGCAGATTTGCCATCTAATTGATCTAAGCGATACATAAGTTGTCTTAAAACCTTGTTTAGAAAAACAAGGAGTGTTTAATGTGACTCTGAATACCGAAAATATTACCCCTACCCCAACTAATTTTCCCTAAAATTGTCAATTCTATGTTCGCATAAAATTAACTCAAACACGCAAAGTATGTATTAAATATGACAATATTGCATAAATTGCATCACGATTTGGTGTTTTAACAGCCATTTGTTGACTTAAGCCCAACATAGGAAAAATGGGAATTTTCATCACTTCAGATTTGGCCAAAGTTCAATGTCAACCCGTTATATAGGGCAAATCTGGTAGATAAATCTGCAGATAGGCCATTGAATTATTCTATGTGATACATTAGTTGTCTTAAAACATTGTGAAGAAAAACAAAGTCTAGAGTGTTTAATGTGAATCTAAATACCGGAAATCTTGCCCCAATCCCAACAAATTCACCCTAAAATAGTCATTTTTATCTCGAAGCCATGAAATGGCTGGAGAGATATTGATATGGCAAGAAAAAATCACGTGCCCCGCATGAGGCTTCAAGCCTATTAACAGCTCTAAAAGATGATCTTCGTGCTTCCAATAAAATATAGTGCGCAAGTTCCTTTCAAAATCGGATATATTTAGTATTTAAGTTATATTTCTTCATTTTCTTGAGTTGAATACAGTGTTGTTTTATTAAACTGAAAACAATATGCATGTTAATCAAATTACTCGTTTTTTTACTCGTTGCTTGGCTGTCTTTATATCTGATGGGAAAACACGCCCATTGACCTTTATAAGATGTTTTAATTGGTTTAAAATGAAACAAACGATAAACACGTCAGATGTGTATTCACACAGCTGAAGCGATCTATATTTAAAGTTTACATAAGTACACGTGTCCAGAAGCGCGATTAATTTAGTATTATAACATTGAGTTTATTACATAATTTTCAAAGTCAGTAACGTATTTATTGTTTTGAGTATCAATTAGTGATTAATAGATTCAGGGATTGGTGTTCTATAATTATGATTTAAATTATTTATTTAGGTCAAACATGTCCCCATTCATAGTTACAAAAAATCAATAACGAGTCGTTGTAGTGTGTATTCTTAAAATAGTGTAGTAAATGTTTCGTAGCATATCGCTATTTGTTCGTTCGAATTTTCGCACAAATTAATTATCAAGCGCAATTTGGCCAGTTACAGCAATTTTAAGACTGAAAACTTCTTAAAAGGCTCTCGCTTTGCGGTCGCCGTTACGCCTTTAAAATCGCAATAAGTGATTCTGTTATAATACTAAATTAATCGCGCTTCTGGACACGTGTACTTATGCGCTTGATAATATATAATAGCAATGAAATCAACATGCGAAATCACACAATCCGATTATTTTCACGTATTACGGACTATAACTTAATACATGCAGACGTATGCAGTAGTTCTTTGGATGACTACGAAGTTTTGCCACATGTAGAATTTCAGGGCTTCGAGATTCAGCTCCATCGGAGCTTTGATTTGTCTTTATTCGCATAAAAATAACCAAAAAACACGCAAAGTCTGCAATGCATATAGAAATTTTACATTAATTTTACCATGATGTGTCATTATAAGCCCACTTGTCAGATTAAACTCAATATTTTGTACAAACCTGATGAAAAATGGGAATTTTCCGCATTTCAGATTTTTCCAAAATTCACTTTTAGATAGTTACATGTGGCAAATCTGGAGGATTTATCTGCAGGTATGCCAATTCATTGTTCTAACCGATATATAGGTTATCTTTAAACAATTTTTAAAAAACTGGGAGTGTTTAATCTAACTCTAACTACCGAAATTTTTACCTCTACCTCAAGAAAATGATGCTTAAAAATTTCCAAAATACGCCTGTCTGAACATATATATGAACAAAACATATTAATAGTTTTACTTCCTTTTAAGAAAAAATGCATTTGATATATCGCAATATGCAATTTTACCGCAAAAATTATGGGTAAAATTAAATATTTTTGGGCGATTATCGTGAAAAATGGGAATTTTCAGCATTTCGGAATTTCACAAAATTCAAATTAGTTGAATTGTTGTATAACTGCCCATAAACCACACGCATGGTCTTATTTGTTTTATATGGGAGTCTCTGTGCATTTTTGTGTTTGAAATATTATGTTATTGGACCTTTATACAATGTTGAAGCTTTTCAAGCTGAATGAAATGAAATAAATTGTGTTGAAAAAAAAATTGGGGGAGGAGTAATATGTTTGCAATTTATGAGACTTAAGTTAGTTTAGAATGTTCAAAAGCATACGTTATAATAGCTTTGATTGATTGATTCTTTGAGTCTCTTTTTATATTTCTAAGTCAAAACAGCAATAATTCTGAAAAAATGGAAAATTCCCATTTTTCATAAAATTTCGAACAGAGGGGCCAAAAAGACCCCTTTAAAAATTTGAATCTACTTAAATGGGCTTCTGTTTGTCAGCTTTAGTGAAATACACACAATAATTTGCATTAGACTTTATTTTTTTTTTATCATTTAGAGCCTGAATATTTTTAATTTTCCCTTAATTTTAAGGGGGAGGGGTGCTAATTTTGGCATTTCTGATCCCAAAATAAGTCTGACTAAAATTTTTCTTACATAATTTGCTGCTTACATATCATAAATCATTATTGCATTGGCAATTATTAGATATATATTTAGATGTGTACGATCCAGAAGTAAGAAAGTCGAAATTGTGAAACTATTTTAAAAATTTTATACCGAAAATCAAAATTGCAAGGCCTTTAATGGTCTTATTTTTCAACATTGTATCACAACTGATAAATTAGGCATACAAACTAGATCAAATGATGAAATTTATTTATCTGAAAGGACAGCTTAAAAATCGTAATTTTCGCAATTTTTTGCATCCCCAGATCATATAAATGGCGTAACGTGGCCAAAGTTGTGTTCATTGTAAAGTATATTAAATACGCTTCAATCTAACTCATCTACATAAAGATTATGGAGCTTAAAAGATAAAATTAAGGTTAAAACTAAAATACAAGAATTTTGTGTGGTTTACTATAAAAGTGACCCTATACTGTCTATGCGTGCAGGTTATATTCGTGTTAACATGTTCTATTTTGAAGAGGGGATATAAAAAGCCTAAAAAAAATCGGCTGTCTAGTTTGATAAACTTAACAGTTGATACGGGTGATTTTCCAGATAAACTTAAAGAGACGCAAGTAATACCTTTGCACAAGAAAAATTATCCTCTTGTTGTAATAAATTACAGACCAGTCAGTGTTTTACCTATTATTTCAAAATTATATGAAAAGGTTTTGGAAATTCAGTTGTATAATTTCTTTGATTCAATTTTTAATGATTTTCTTTGTGCTTTCAGGAGGGGACATGGGGGTCAGACCACCTTGCTCAGATTACTTGAAGACTGGCGGGCAGCTATTGATAAGAAATATTTTATAGCAGCTGTACTTATGGATCTTTCTAAAGCATTCGATTGCTTACCACATAGTATTCTCTTAGACAAATTATTAGCTTAGGGGGTTTCCCCTCATTCAGTGTCTCTCTTAAAATCATATCTTTCTGATAGAAAACAGCAGATAAAAGTAAATAGTGTTCTGAGCAGATGGGCTGACATCCAAAAAGGCGTACCTCAAGGGTCAATACTGGTCCATTATTGTTTAATATTTCTATAAATGATATTTTCTATTTTGTTAAAGAAAGTAATTTGTATAATTATGCTGATGATAATACCTAAGTATCTTTAAGTAGTCCAGATTATGATGTCCTTATTTCTACTTTAGAGTCTGAGTCTCAAGTGCTTATTGACTGGTTCAAGGTTAATAAGATGCAGGCTAACCCTGATAAATTCCAGGTGCTGGCAGTTGGTAAGAAAACATATTAAAAAAATCCTTGTATTAAAATTCAAGAAAATACATTATCGTGCGAAGAAACAGTTAAGTTATTATTAGGTGTAGATATTGACTCAAATAGCAACTTGTGCAGAAAGGCGTCACAACAATTAAATGTACTTAAAAATGATTGGATCTATGTTATCTAAACTAAATAAACTTACCATTTTTCATACTTTTATATTGAGTAATTTCAGTGTTTGCCCTTTTACCTGGCATTTTTGTACATAGAAAAATTCAAATAAACTGGAGATAATCCAAGAAAGAGCGTTGCGTTTTATTTACGAGGATTCTACATCGTCATAATATGAAAATTTATTGGAAAAAGCCAAAATGCCAGCCCTGCAAGTCAGAGGAATCAGAACAATGGCACTTGACACATACAAAATTATAAATTATATGGCATCTCCATGTTTAAATGATTTAGTTAAAATTAAAAATTCAAAATATAATTTTAGGTACAGTAATTAAATCTACTACGTACGGTAAGAGATCGTTCAAATATGCTTCTGCTGCTATATGGAATAATTTGCCGGACCATTTCAGGACTGAAAACAGTTTCTCACATTTTAGGCGCCTGGTTCAGTCCTGGAATGGCTCCGATTGTCGTTGCTCTGCTTGCAGGTAATTTACTTAAATGTTATGCTAGTTTTCGATTAATATGTCTATTTGCATGGTTTCTTATTTTAAATTTTGGGTTAAATGTAGAATTTTTAGTTTCAAGTGAAATTCTAATTCAAACACATGTCAAATGGTCTCATAGTATTTTTAGTTTCAAATGAAATTTTTAATTCAAATGGTCTCAATTAATATATCATTGACTTCTTACTATGTAGTATTGTTTACTATGCTGTTGATACCGGGGGGGGGGTCACTTCCTATATAGAGGTATATACAGACGTGCCGCTGGAATGGGCCTGTTTTTGCAGTTGTCAACTATATGAATGGGAAGTAATTTTTGACATCATATATATAAATGGGTCGTAAATTAAGCCGAAATGGCAAAAATCTCTACTGGTTACTGTAATTAATCAAGTATTTATCATTATTATCAAATAAGGGTAGCAAAGTATTATTTTCATTCTTCAAATACCTTGCACCAATAGACAATATGCCTATTCAGATTCATAAAAAATTATTTGAATCTTTAGTTAAACCAATTTTAATGTATAACTCTGAGATATGGTATATGGACTTCTATGAAAAAATCATTAAAGCATCAAAACGAGCGAAACAAAATCCTAATTTTGATATATTATATTATTAATAGATTCAAGCTTTATAGAAAAGATTAATTTAAAATTTTGTAAATATACTTTAGGATTAAGTAAACAATCAGTGAATATAGCTGCTAGAGCAGAACTAGCTCAATATCCTTTGGATACATATATCAAAATACAAGCTGTGAAATATTAAGCTCGTTTATACCATCATACTAACAACCAACTTTTGGATGATGCATTTATACTTTCAAAGTCATTACATTAAAATGGCACATATTCTTGGTTTACATTTGTAACCAATGTGTTCTACAAATAATGTAGAAATAGATGAAATGGAAAAACTTGATTTTTTAGAGAAAAGTTTTCTTTTGAGAAGAAAATTAAAATAAACTTTAAAAGTAATTATGAAACATTGTTTATTGAAAAACAAAATACACTAAATGAAAATAAAAAAATATCTTTATACAGTAAACTTAAAAGTAACTATGAAATCAATGAATATCTATTAACAAAAAATTTTTAAAATAGAAAAAATATGTAAAGTAAGTGAGAACCGAACCGTCAATCAAAAGAAAGAACAATCCATGGACAATGGCAAAATCAGACACACTAAGAAACAAGGACACCACTTGACTACGGGACAAAAAAGAAATGTAAAATGAGGATTAGTGACCATTTTCTAGAAATAGAAAGGGGTCGATATAAAAAATTAGGCAGAAATGAACGATTATGTCAAATGTGCAATTCAAAAGTCATCGAAGATGAGGTTCACTACTTTTTCCATCGTCCAAAGTATAACAACATACGAAAACAATTTAATATAGTTAATTTCCCATACAAAAAACGAACAAGATAAATTTTTAAAAAATATGTCATCTCCGAATCATTTGCAGTTTGTTGCTCCATTTATTAAAAAGTCTCTAATACTGAGGAAAGTGGACTCTCAGTATAGCTGCATGATTCTTTATTTTATTTGCTATGTTTGAAATGTCTCGTTTATTTGTTTATTTTGTACTGTAATTATATGTGTTGCCATCAACTCCCAAGGGATCAACTCCCAAAGGAGTAAAATTGTGCTTTTCAATAAAGTTAATTATTTGATGTTTAAGAACATCCCTGCTGTGAAATTAATGGTTTTCTGACTCCAATAACACATTTTTACTACACAGATGGTTTTTAGCAGATTTTATTATAATAACATTTAAATTTTCAATCAACTTGATTGAAAATTGTGCTCCAATCAACTGGAGGATTCTACATACAAGAAGAAGAAGATGGTTTGCTTATATATGAATGGGTCAATATTTTGTTGGGGGAACTATATGAAAGGGGGTATTTTCAAAATGCCAGCGGCAGGCCTGTACCCAATACCGCCTGAAGTGACCCCCCGTGGCTGTTGCATGCAATGTGTTGTTTTTTTTATGTTATTTATGTTTTTATATTCTGTGAAAAGCCGCTCTATAGAACGTGTGTTATTATGTTGTACTGAATATCGAATTTCAAATAAAGTTTTACTTTACTTACTTACCTACTTACTTATCGGTCTGGATTATGAGNGTGGGGGGGGGGGGTGCATGGAAAGTGATTTCCGCAGCACATGGCCCACTATTGTTGTGAGTTTTTGTCAGTAGTAGTACTTTTGAAGATGCTTGGTGGGCTGTAGTTCTTTTTTGACGGTAGTCTTTCCATTAACGAAAGTTTTTAGCTGTATTGCCCGGAGGGCTTTTAACTTGACCGCTGTGGCATAATTTTGGGTCCGGGTCCACTACGAGTCCGGCCGGATACAAAATGTTGACATTCTGTATCCGGCCTTCGTCTATAATTTAGGGTCCGTGGTCAGTTATTTTCTGTGAAATAGACCCTTTCACGATAACTGCGGTCCTGAATTTTGCACATGCGCTCATATGCCTTTGAGTGGGTAAAATGCAACGTCATAATATATGTGACGTCTTGATTAATTGTCCTACGACGTCATTTTTGCGGGAACTTTTTTTATTTTCCACTTAAAATCACAGGAACGCAGTTATCGTGAAAGGGTCTATTGATTTTTGCATCTACAGACTATATGCAACAATTCCAAAACTGTAGGAGGAGTTCGCATCACATGCAACATGTGTCAAAATCGACATCTTGGGCCTCTTGTTTGCATAAATGCCAATATAAAAAAATCCAAAAGCTTACAGTGCATCTGCAGCATATGTGCAACAATTCTATAACAAAATCAAAACCCTATTTCACATCGTGGCGGATAGACGGAGGCAAAAATAATACCCCCGAACTTTCTTCAGAGAGTGAGGGGATAAAAATAACACAACGAAAAAATATCCAAGCTGTTCAACTGCCGAAATACAACACTTATTATTTCCCTTATTTCTATAAAGGTTTCATTTTTTGTTATTATTTAGGCAATTTTTGCATAATAGATTTACATCACCCTCTTAAAAATAATTGTCTCTTTTGAATAACAGTTTAACCAGTTTTACATATCTATTACTTAATGACGTTTCCAATGATTAAATAAAAACATTTCACAGTGATATAAATCATTTTATTACGTAATTATGCTATTATTTTATTACTTGATTTACGCGATCTTTTACTATAATAGATATTATATTTTTGTTGTGTTACTGATTTGCATCCGTCTATATAAGTCAGTAGTATCTTGCATTTACAAGTCTTTTATTTATTATTTTTGCCACGGACCCAAAATGTTTTATTTATTATTTTTGTTTACATTTTGGATCCGGCCGGATACATAAACTGGGCGGACCCAAACTTATACGGGCGGATACAGAATAATAGATACCCAGACCCAAAATGTTAACATTCTGTATCCGGCCGGATACGTAAATTGGACGGACCCAGAATTATACGACACCGTCACGTCGTAGTAAAACGCTCAACAGTGAGTCAACTACGTACATGGAAAAAGAAGAATTAGGAACGAGTTTCCGGAAAATATTCACTGTCGTTCCGTTATGGTTTCAAAACGTAGCGCCCGATTACGTCACACTAATGGGGACCACAGTGTTCTTCCGTTTCAAAGATTACAAGTCACAAGTTTCAAAGATTACGGAAATATATTGAGAAAATGAAGATATGCTACCTTTCCAGATTTTGGTTTTGATGCTGTTTGGGGTTTTGATACCGAGTCAGGTTGATGCGTTGTCAAAAACATCATCACCGCTAACCAAAGAAACTCTGAAAAAATGGGCAGACAGTCGACATGCTTGTAAATCACTTATAAATTCATTTAGATTTCTTTGGTTTAAACCTTTCTGCATTTATGAGACACGAATTGATAATCAGATTAACTTTTATATAAAGCGTTTGCAGTTAATATTTGAAAATAGGGGAGAGCCACTAGTATAGCTATGTGACGCACATTCTGCAACCACGTTCGCACCTTTGTCAGTTATTTTGAATAGCGAACCAGCACAATTGAGATCGATTTTCTGAGGTTTAGGTCCTGAAAACAAAATAATAATAATTTGCATATTCAACTTCGGCATACATGCACAAGACAGTCAATTCAAGGTGGTAAAAAGGGG